>CM021106.1:598315998-598425571 GCA_007115665.2 Sequoiadendron giganteum | reverse complement strand
AACCATTCAAAAAGAGGTGAAAGAACTAGTTTCTACACCAGTTTTAAATGCAAACAGAATTGTTGATAAACATCATGAACAATAGTCTCCAAATCTAGATAGCCTAAACCAGTCCAATATGCCACCTACTCCTTGTAAAAAATAACCTGTAACATCCAAAAAGAAAGAAATACCAGCTCCATATCAGCTATGGATTCTTAAATTCGACGGTTCTAAGTCCAGAATAGGGAGTGGAGCTGGAATTGACCTAACTAACCTGAAAGGGAAGACATACTTTGCATCTTACAAGTTACAGTTTGGCTATACAAACAATGTACCAGAGTATGAAGCGCTCGCTAGAGGTCTAATGTTTGCACATCAGAAGAAGGTGACAACCATCACAGTTATGGGAGATTCAGAAGTTATTGTCAAACAGGTCTGTAGTGAATACGCCTATCACAATAAGAGACTGGATGCATATCGGAATTGGATATGGAATTTAATAGAAGACTTTGATGCTTTTGGTATCAAGTTGATCCCTAGGGAGAGCAATCAGATTGTAGATCCTCTCGTTGTTGCTGCAAGCACTTTGGAACCTATGCAAGATTCAAAGCTCAAGAGATTCTTAGTAGAACTAGTCTCGATCCCAGCCATCCCTGATAACGTCATAAATTTCCAGGTCTTTAATGATGACCAACATATACTTTCCTTTCTGGAAAGCTCGGATGTATTTGAGGGACAAATAATTGATGAATCAGATAGAGATCAAGGAGACTAGGACGCAGAAATATGTGATGCAAAAGGGATCCTGAACCTTAAAATGAATAGCATTCCTAAGGGAATGGTAGCATTGAAGAGGATATTTGACTCTGATCCTCATGCTCATGAAAAACTACCCACAACCATTGATGGAGGGAAATATGAATCAGTTAACTTGGCAGATTCAGGCCCAAAAAAGAATGTATTCATTGGCAAGGATTGCCCGAAACATATCTGTGAAAAAATCATAAAAGAACTGAAGGTCGATATTGCAGCGATTACTTGGGGTTATGAGGACTTGAAAACCTTTGACACCTCAATAATAACTCACACTATTCACTTGAAGCTTGATGTGAAGCCTTTTCGTCAAAAGAAATGCCCAGTTAATGCCCTGATTGAACAATTAATTCAGAAAGAGGTGCAGAAGCTTCTCTCAGCCAGAATAATATTCCTAGTATGGCATTCCACTTGGGTCGCCAATTTAGTCCTTGTACGAAAGAAGAGTGGTGAGATCAGGTTATGTGTTGACTTTTGGAACCTCAACAAAGCATCAGAGAAAGATAACTACCCATTGCCTTCTCTTAACGAGGTACTGCAGATTTTCAACAACTCTCAAATGATGTCCTTCCTTGATGGTTACTCAAGATATAACCAAGTCTTGGTTAATTATGAGGATAGGATGAAAACAACCTTCACTATGAAGTGGGGGACATTTTCCTACCGAAGGATGTCATTTAGCCTCATCAACGTTGGAGCTACTTTTCAGTGTGCAATGGATATGGAATTCAAAGACTTGGTTGGTAAGTGTATAATCATATACATGGATGATTTAACTACATTTTCTAAAGATAGGGAAAATCATGTTGCAGATTTATCAAAAGTTATTAAGAAGTGTGTAAGCTATGGTGTATCTTTAAATCTGAAGAAGTGTGTGTTTGGGGTTTTTGAAGGGAAATTGCTAGACCACATAATATCAGAAAGGGGAATTTCAATTGACCCAGATAGAGTCGAATCCATTCTAAAATTGACTATGTCAGGCAGTAAAAAGGAGATGAGGTCCTTTTTTCGGGAAAATAAATTTTGTATGGAAATTCATAACTAGATTTGTAGAGATTGTTAAGCCTCTCAACGAAATAATGAAGAAAGAGGCTAATATTGAGAGGAATAATGAGGCTAAATCTGTCTTTTCTCATATCAAACAATCTATATCAGAGGCACCGGTTTTGACCAGCCCTAATTATTTAAAACCTTTTTATGTTTACTCTTTTGTGTTTGATCATTCTTGTGTTGTTGTGCTGACACAGAGAAAAGGCAAAGGAAATGAAAGACCCATTGTCTAAAATTGACTATGTCAGGAAGTGAAAAGGAGATGAGGTCCTTTTTTCGGGAAAATAAATTTTGTATGGAAATCCATAACTAGATTTGTAGAGATTGTTAAGCCTCTCAACGAAATGATGAAGAAAGAGGCTAATATTGAGAGGAATAATGAGGCTAAATTTTTCTTTTCTCATATCAAACAATCTATATCAGAGGCACCGATTTTGACCAGCCCTAATTATTTAAAACCTTTTTATGTTTACTCTTTTGTGTTTGATCATTCTTGTGTTGTTGTGCTGACACAGAGAAAAGGAAAAGGAAATGAAAGACCCATTGTCTTTATTAGTTCCCCATTTAAGAATGCTGAAGTTAGATATCCGCCTTTAGAAAAGCAGGCTTTTGCAATAGTACGAGCGGTCAAGAAATTCCATCACTATATTCTTCACAGTCAGATTACTGCAATAGTTCTAGACCCTACTATGAAGTCACTTCTTATGCAAAGTGAACTGGGAGAGAGACAAGGAAAATGGATGGCCATCCTGCAAGAACATGATCTTGAAATTCATCTAATGAATTTGGTCTAAGGACAAAGCTTGCCCAAAGCAATTGCGGACGTTGATGCTAAGATTACTTGTCAACAATACACAGTGCAGTCATTTACAAATGATCCTTGGTATTCTAATTTGATCTTTTTATTGTTGAATAACAAATGTCCAAATGGGATGAATGCCACTCAGAGAAGAGCACTAAGGTTGAATATCTCTTATTACATTATCAAAGGAGAAGCTTTGTACCGAAGAAACTTTGAAGGTGTTTATCTACGATGCCTTGACCAGCAGCAAGCAAAGCATGCCATTACAAAATTTCATGGAAGACATGGTACTAGACATGGATCTGTTGATTCTATGGCACACCAAATCCTAAGATCAGGTTATTATTGGCCCCATGTGTTCTGAGATGCACACCAACATGTGAGGACATGTCATACATGTCAGAATTTTGCATCCAGGGAACGTAATCCAATTATGCCCGTACAACCGGTATATGAGGTAAAACCATTTTCCCAATGGGCATTAGATTTTGTAAGGGTAATTAATCCAAATACATCTGCAAGTCATAAATTCATTTTGATAGCAACTAACTATTGTACACATTGGACTGAAGCCCAACCTTGTAAAAATAGCACCACTGAGGTAGTAATCAAATTTCTCAACAAATGCATTGTTACTAGGTTTGGAGTACCGTTTTCCCCAGTATGTGATAATGGCCCTACTTTTTCTTCCACATAATTTATTCAATGGGCATATGAACATAAGATAGTTTTGAAATATTCTTCTAATTATTACCCACAAGGGAATGGAGTATCAAAGTCTACTAACAAAAATATGTTTGAAGTGATTAAGTTGTTAGAAATTCATCCCAAGGATTGGCACACACAACTGAAATATGCCCATGGACAGATAGAACTCATAGTAAAGCCGCCTTAGGGAGCTCCCCATTTAAGTAGGTATATGGCCAAGACCTAGTCTTTCCTATGCACTTATAGATACCAATTCTCGGGTTAATGCAAGAATTTTATTCTAATGATGATAGGATAGAGGTCAGGCTTAATAACCTACTAAATTTGGAGGAACAAAGAGATGCTGCTTTACAGCAGTTTTCCAAGCATCAAGTTGTTGTCAAACGTTGGTTTGACAAGAGAGTGAAGATTAAAGCCTTTAGAATATCAGACTTAGTACTGTTGTGGGATAAGGCTAAAGAAAGGAAAGGTGATCACCAAAAATTTGACCGACTTTGGTTAGGTTCGTATCAAATTGTTGAGATCCTTGGTGAGAATGTTTTTTGCCTTAGTACTTTAACAGGAGAACTTGTTCCATTGCCCATCAACGGGAAATTTCTAAAGCACTATTTTGGCCCATGAAGGGTCTGATGATCAGTTTTGCTATAAGTATGTAATTAATTGTTTTTCACTTTTGGTTTGTTTGTTTGTTGTTTTATTTTTCTTTCTTTCTTTCTTTCTTTTCTTTGTTTTTGAGGTTTTTCATTTTGGTCCAATACAAGTGATGGGTGAAGTTATTTGAAGCATACTGAAGGTACTAGGAGAGAAGTTGGTTGAGTTGTTTTCAAGTATGTCTATTGAACTTTTTTTATTTCATAACTTGTGACTTGTGTTCCTTTTGTACAATGGTCTGATAGGTTAAAAACAAACAGGTATATTGTAAGAAATCTCATCAACCACAGTTGAATCTGTCACAAAATAGATAAAACATATGTTCTACATAGAATCTCATTTGTCCTTAGGTGGTTGCATTTTAGATTTGGGTGAAAAATCCAAACCTTGACACTGTCATGAAATCTAATGTAGTTCTCAACCCAAATTTTAGGTTTTTATATCTGAGTATTGAGAAAAGCTAATAAAGAATTCCTTCAAGAAAGCTTATAAAATGAGAAAGAAAAGAGAATCATTAAATGACGAAAAACTCAATACAATAAGGGTAGTTCAAGTATCTCTATCGACGCTATGGATGCCTGACTGGTAGTAGAGCAATGCTTTGAGAGAACTAGAGGTATCTTTGTTGGGGCTATAGATGCCTGACTGGCAGAGGAACAATGCCCAGGGTATCGTTGCATGATAGTTAAAAGGGTTCAACTCATGTAGCCTAAATCTTGAATACAATTTTTTAGGAATGGGAGGGATTTTTACCAAAAATAGATGCACCATACATACACACACTCATATTCGAAGTTGTTAATGTTGATTTACTTTTGAGATTCCAGCTCAACCTTGTTTGCTATGACTAATCACACTTGATTGGAAAACATTCATAAACCATGAGGTTTTGGGTGACTGAATTCTTCAGTATCTTGAAAATGGGTAAACCATTTTCCCAGCCGACTCACCATTTGCTATGCCTTGCATTACCACCCCATCTTAACTTTCGTCAAAATGGGTCCCCCGTTTTGTTTTCTTGTCCTTGGCATTTGTTTGGGATTTAGGAGTTGTTCTTTTCCCCTAAGTCTTTGTCTTTTTTTCTTTTTTCTCTAGTGGAAGTGGGACCGGAACCAAACCTTGATTTGGAACTTACTAAGGTTCCATGTCCTGACTTGTTCCCGCTACCGCTCCTGCTTGTTTCCTTGTGTTTTTTTTTTTTGGCCGTTGTTGTTTTCCTTTTGCGGGATCGGATTCAAAATGGATTTTGAACTCGAAACTTTGACAAGTTCCAAGTTTGGTTCCTGTTTCACCTCTGCCCCCGCCTTTGTCTTTTGTTTGTTTTGTTTTGGGTTCAGTCCTCCCGATCCCATCTCCGCTTTGTTGTCTTTTCTTCTGTTGGTTTTGTGTTCTCTTCACCTTTGGTAGGGACAGAACCATAACCGGAACCAAACCAAGAACTTTGTAAAAGTTCCTTGGCCATGTCTGATCCCGATCTCGTCCCCATTTTCTTGTTTTTGTTTCACTTCACTTCAGTCACACAATGGTTGTGTGCTTGTTCCCACCGTGATCTTGTGCATGACTAACCACATTAATGGCATTAATTGCAAGCCTCCCACATGTGTTAAATCAAATTCTTAACCTTAATTAAGGTTAATTTCCTCATTATTATTATTGCTTAAACTATGATATCAAACCAGAGTTGAAATAGAGAAGGAGGAGCATGATTTTGATCAGAAAAGCAAGTATTTGTGTGTGGATTGGATCAAGTTTCATCCTATTAGGTAGCGTTTGAGGTAGGTGGACTTTTCTTCGCTCTATTTCGCTTTTCATTTTCATTTTGTTTGCTGCTTTATGTTCTTCGTACGTTCACAAGAGGTTGCTCATGAATCTTCACTCATTTCCATGGTGTTTGTCTTTGTTTTCCCTTTTTGGTTTGCTTTCTCTTTTATTTCCTTTTTGTCTTTTTTCCTATTTATTTTTGTCATTTCTATCACTTTCGTGTTTGGTGGTTTTCATTTTTTCTTTGTCGTGCCCTAGTTTTTAGGGTTTCATTTCAACAAATTTTGAGGGTTTTTGGGGTCTCAACTTTGTTGAGTGGTTTTCTCTATATCGATTCAATGATCTGCATGTTAGGTTTACTACCCTTAAAATTCCTAAGTCGATCAGTTTTATGAACTAGGGTTTCACACGTTATTTCTATTTTCATGCCCTAGCTATTGGTCTCCCCTCAGTCACATGATGGATTGATTTACCTTGTTGTTTTAGGCCTCCTCAGTTTACCATATGACGTTATTTTAAAATGATAGGAGTGTTTGATCAATTTGTGTCATGATTAATGATAATGGGCGGAAACGGATCCAAGTTATGGGTTCAACCCATAAGTATCCTTTCGGCGATTCAAGTTCAATCCCGAGCCCACTCTCAATAAGCTTTTTACTTGCAAATATCCTTTACTCCGGCGGAAGTGGAACCGGAATGGATGTGGGATGTGAAACTTAATGATGTTCCAGGTCCAGTTTTCATCCCGATCCCAATTCTAATATACATCCCAACTCCGGTCCCGGTCCCGACATGTAGTCCAATCCCCATCCCAGTTCTGATGATGAGCTTGACCTCGATCCCACCATACTATATTATTTTCAATTCTGGTTCATTTCTTGGTTCCACCTCCAATGAGTGGTATATTTTGTTAAGTATGAAGAGATTACATGAAGGATAGAGTAACATGGAAGGTAAGCTCTTTAATATTGATTTTCATAGTTTCCATAGATCTAATCCTGGGTTGTCATGCAGGAAGGGGGTGATGTCAGGAGCCTTTGTGGGAGCTTCACAGATGGAAAGTCAAATTACAAAAAGTTCAAAATAAAAAAATCCTAAGAGGATCAAGCTGTAGCAACTGCCATACACCTTGAGATACAAACATCAGAGTCCCACTATTACTGCAAGCAAATTGGATTCAGAGATGGTTGATGTCACAGACATTAATCTAGGCCCATTCAATTATGAGGAATTGTTGGATGATACCTTCTCTGAACATGTGGTCAGGTGGACTGAGAGAATAGTTCAGTCGGGGTTGGCACATGTTACCATCTTTCCACTTTCAGTCCAGTGCCCAGAACTTATCATTGCAACGGCACGATCCTATAACCCAGCAACTAGGAAATGTGATCATTGACTTGTCTCCACAAATGATGAGGTTAATGTTCAATACACCTACCCCTTAGAATCCCAGGTTATTGAATGAGGCAGAGGCATTACAATGATTTAGCAAGCACTAGTAATTCAATAGAGCTCATATGAAAAAAAGGTGGTTAAAGGAAGAAAAGAAGTCCTTAGCCAAGGTGCCAAATCAACCTAAAAGGGCAGATTTCCAAAAAATACATAGGTGATTTAATCATGATGTTGTCAAGGTTATTTGGGAAGAGGGATTCCTCATGCTTCAAAGAATGGATGTTTCCATTTATTGAGACAATTCTAGTTGGGAAACAACAATTTGATTGGACAATGATTTTGTCAGACTGCCTGCACAATCAAATGCAAAGGGTAAGAGAAACAAATAATTTCTTCATGACTTCTTATGGCATATATGTTGCAACAAGGCTGGGTATCTTCCCTGGATTAAATTTTGTACGAATAATGGGGGAAGCTCCTGGACAGAAGAGACCTTGGGAGCATTATGATCAACTTACCCTACATACATCAGAGTTGCATTAGAGAAGGGTTAATGATGCCTTCATCTATGTCATCATTAATAGGCTAACTAGAGATGTTGGATATAGACTAAGTAAGGATGCCATGGCCTTTATTGCAGAATGGGGACATTGGTATATCTGATACCCCAAGTTCTCCTATTTTAGATTGGCAGGATTTGACGGGCACCCTCACCTACTTCCCAGGTGTTGTAGTGATAGAATTGTTCTCATAGATTTTGTGTACCAATCCTTAGCAGTTAATAGTAATTTTTCTACCAAGCACAAAACGGGATGTCACAAGTTTCCCATGAAGTTGGGGGAATACTGTTGTGCTCATATTGTGGTTGCAAAAGCAGTATGTGATCAATTGAGTCACTTAAGGTTGGGATTTTACACCTCCAGGAAGCACTTTGACCCAAAGAATAAGATGAATAAGTTGCTTCCCATTATTTTTGAGAAGCATTACAATTTGTTAGAAGATTTTTGGTAGGATTTTCAGGACGAGTATGATGTAAGGAGGAGAAATTATGAAAGACTCCCTATTCCCTGGATGATTGAATTTGGAATAAAGGAAGACATTCCTGACACATTTTTTGATGATGGTGTGACCTTAGATCCTAGGTATGAGGCTAAAAAGGTTGGCACCAAGAACTTAGCCCCCATCAATTGGGAGGAAGAAGAATCCATTGACATCAAGTAGATTTCTAGGACCGTATTGGATAGAAGTATCCAATGGGTGATCATGAGAATAAAGGAGCCAGAGGCTCAAGGTTCAAAGAAAAGGCACTACAACAAATCTGTGTGATTTTCTCCATTTTTTGCTTCATTTTTTGCCTCCACCCACCATTTTAATGTATTTTTTGGTATTTTTTTTAAAACATCGGCGTTATTTATCGAGATGGCGCAATTTTTGGTGTTCATTGCGCCAATCAGTACAAGTCAGCATTAATTTCGGTACTAATTAGCACCAAAATTAACATCATATTTAGCTCCTAAATTAGCTCCAAGTTTAGCATCGTGTGTAGCTCTGACTTTAGCTTCAAGTTTAGTTTCGGGTTTAGTGCCAGATTAGACACCCCTATGTCAAAGAGACTTATTTGTATGTCTCATCGACGATGTAAAATAGTGAAATGTCAACAAGATATGGGCATATAGAGGAGAGAATCACTTACATCACATTGACAAGGTATATCTGAAAGTGCTCGACGAAACACAACTCTTGGATATAACAAAGTAATGTCGATGAGACATTGAGATATCGGTAAGACAAATAAGATTTTCTCATCGACACTCTTCAAGTAATGATCAAAAGCATACACCACTATACCATCGAGAAGGTGAGCAACATATTCGGTAAAGTGGTATACACTGCAACCCCGCAACAAGAAGCCTTGAGCAAGGCGGTAGTGCGGTAAACAACAGAAGGGAAGGGAAAAACACCACCATACTGCAACGAGTATAATAAGAGACGGCGGTAGTATGGTAATTGTGGCATCATTATAATTTACAGCACTAAATGCAGCAAATCATGTCAATCACAATCCATTTGAATAAAACATTTAAGGAATCAAGAATATAGCCCACCAAAATACTCTAAAACTCTAATAAACATACTCTAAAAATTTGGTTGAAATCTTATTTTTAGGCATAGCCCACTAGAATGGAGTTTTCATTTTAATAAACATACAATAAATCCTTTGTTGACACCTTATTTTTAGGCATAGCCTGCCAAAATGGAGAAGTGTTTCAGTAAAGAATGATAGAGAATGGTAAGGAGATGTGTGTGATAGGAGGCATAGGATTCATTGTTGTTTATCTCATTCTTGCTCTAATCAACAAGGGTTACAATGTTCGTGCTACTATTTGTAATCCAGGTATTTAATTGACATCTATTTGCATAATCTCAAATTCCTTCAGATGCTTTTGAAGTATCAATGTATCCTATATAGGGTTTAGAATGACTTCTTTTAATTTAAAAAAATGAATCAGATGCTTTTGAAGTATCAATGTGTCCTATATAGGGTTAAGAATAATTTCTTTTAATTTAAAAAAATAAATAAATGATGTATTTTCTTGTGATTAGATAACATGGAGAGCTCCTAAATCTGCCCTAGCACATTGTCCTCTTTCGTACTATGTTCATTACTCCAGCTGCTAGGGGTTTGCATTTGACATCTTTAATATCTTCATGATAGTGGCTTTTAAATAGATCTCAGTCTTTGCTTTAATCTTTATCATGGTAACCGTTGGGTTCCATAATCCACCTTCAATCTCTTCTAAGAATTTTGTCTTAAGCTAGACTGCATAGTATGCATATAAAGCAAGTCCTTCATACCTACCATTGTTCCAAACCACCACTCATCACCTTTGTTAAAATGTTGCCTCCATAAGCACAATAGCATGTTTCAAAATCATGGTTGCCAGTGATTGACCATTAAGGTCACTACTTTCATCAAGATACAATGAGATATTTGTCTTCAAACTTAAGTCATTATGCAGGATAACATTGTGAATTTTTTGTTGTGTACAATTTTATTTTCTTGCACATTTATTACTTTGCTAACTACCTTTAAGACTAGATATTGCACCATCAGTTGCAATCTCAAACAACTCACTCACTATCACTTGAGTATTCCTTTCATGAGCATCCTTGTATAAAATCAAACTATGCCCTATAGACTGCCTACTTTCTTACTAATATAGGGGACTCATTATTTCATGGTATTTTGAGTTTTATTTAGAAGGAGTTAATATGTGGCATTTTTATGTGCAGGAAGAATAGATTGTGATGCAACGTTCGGGCATGGATGTTTCAAGAAAAATTAGACTGCTATCAGTGTCATAACTAGGTTGGATTGTACCTTGAGTTGGTGTGAAACACTTCCGGGTGTTTTTGCTCCGAAGCATAACTTGTGTGTAGGAATTTCCAAATATCCGACAGAGGAAGCTCCTACATTGTAAAGATAAAATCATAAATCTGCTTATGTAGTTTTTGATCCAACCTAACATCTTTAATATCTAATAGAGAAAATTTGTACATTCTAAAGATAAAATCATAAATTTGTTTATCCAGCTTCTGATCTAATTTGAGGTCATGAATATCAAACAAAGAAAGTTCATATATTCTAAAGATAAAATCATAAATTTTATTGGTCCAATTTGAGATCCAATTTCAGGTCGTGAAGCTCCGATAGAGAAAGTTCCTACATTCTAAAGATAAAATCATAAATCTGTTTGGTCCAATTTGAGGTCCAATTGTAAGGATTTGTCTTTTTAATTATACTTTTTGACATTTGTATTGATACAAATTGTTACTTTAGAATTATGGTATTTCTTTTCTTCTAATGTTTTCAACCCTCATTTCAGGGAAGAGCTCCGAAGATGGTTCCTTCAGATGGAGACTACACTTTTCCGCTATAGGTTCCATCTGGAAACACCAAAAGTTCAGGTACTATCATACTCAGGTACAATAGAGTTTGAGGTTACCTTGTTCTCCTTGATACAAAATGTTGTCCTTCAATCCCTCTTAAGCAACATTCACTATTATGGACTTCATCATTGTACCTTTCATGCATTCAATTTAATTTTTTATGTGGAAACATGTTGTCTTTGTCTTTGCAAGTGATGACTATTGTATACGCTTTTAATCTACATGATTGCCCCTCATGTTCAATTATTGTGACTATTATGATGCTTGGGGTTGCTTACTTTTAACCAGACTGTTAATGAAAACTATCTTGGAATCCTTGATGATCAGTTTTGTCAGAATCATGGCTATGTTAATACTGGAATGTTCTTATTAATAAGGATAAATCTTTATCAATAAGGAGATTACCCCTTACCAACATACTCCACTATCCTTGCAAACATTGATCTTTAATGCTTCATGGATGGTTTACTTGTGATTATCCTTCTCAAATGAAACAATAGGGCAGCAGGTTGGGCTCGCCCATTGTGGGAGCCACATTTCACCCCACATGTTGTAACCAGATAAACAACACAACAGCCTAATTTTATCTATACCTGCACAATGAGAAAACATGTTAGATAAAACCAAGCATATGATAGATATGTTTGATAACTTTCTTGTTTTCTTGGACATCTATGGTATACAAGTTATTTGAATGCACATGATGATCAAATTATATGTTTATAAATGTATGCACATATTTTGACTGGTGATCCTTCATTACTCTAGCAACACTCTTCTCACTCAAATGCAAGGAACCTAGGAGCAGCAAGGAAGACATCAACTTGGAGGCTTAGACAAGCAAGAAGACTGAAGATGATGCAAAACAAAGCAACCGGGATTCGTCATTGAGGCAATGACGGGTCCCTTTTCTCTTTATGTGCATTTTTATCTTTTGTATCTATAAATGTATAGTTTTTTTATTATATGCATTCAAATAGTCAGTTCCACGGCTTGTGTGGAACAACATATATTTACATTATCAATAAAGACTACATTTTTGAAAGGATTGTGCAATCTTTCCTATATTATATGCATCTGCATAAGTGCAATCTAGTAATGTAATCTTCTGATTTTTTTTATGCACATGAATGAAATGTAGAAAAAATAAAAAATGTACCTCACTCTTCATTTGAAAATCACAAAAGCTCTACTTGATTGAGCTATTAAATTTTGTGTCTTCACGAACATATGTTGATACAAAATGAATGGAAGAAGCATCCAAGTAATCTTATTTTTTTCTGCCAGCAATTCATACCAAAGATTGAACAGTTTAAGGATATTGCAATAGGTAATTTGTATCGACACAATTAATATGACTGAAGCATTTCAAAGTTTAGACCATAAGAATCATCCTTTTTTAAACATGGATTGTGTTGTAGCCAAAATTCCATCCTAATTGTTTTTGCATACTTCCATTTTCACTCATCTCTTACATCCACCATATGCATAGAATTCTTGTCATAATAACTTAAATTTAATAAAATCCTCACATGAGCTTCCAAATAAAATCCTTGATGACAGCATCAAAGTGTATTCCTCCTTTGAAATACTCCTATGATTTCTCATATCATATCGCCAAGACAATACCATGTCGACGAGAATCCCTCCAAAGTCTCCCTAAAATTAGCACAAAGCACAGATTAGAAATGTAGATGAGACACCCCTATGTCGAAGAGGCTTATTTATATGTCTCATCGACGATGTAAAATAATGAAATTTCAACAAGATATGAGCATATCGAGGAGAGAATCACTTATGTCACATCGAGAAGGTATATCTACAAGTGCTCGGTGAAACACAACTCTTGGATATAACGAAGTAATTGTCAATGAGACAATGGCATATCGGCAAGAGACATTAACTTGTCTCATCGACACTCGCAACCAACATCGGAGGAACATAATATCTAATGTTGAAGAGACATGAGATATCAGTAAGACAAATAAGATTGTCTCATCGACACTCTTCAAGTAATGATCAAAAGCATACATCGCTATACCGTTGGGAAGATTAGCAACATATACGGTAGAGTGGTATACACCACAACCCTACAACAAGAATCCTTGAGCAAGGTGGTAGTGTGGTAAATAGTAGAAGGGAAGGGAAAAACATCGCCATATCAGCATATTGAAGAAACAACGGGCATTTTAATTAAAAGTCTCTTCGACAGTTATGAAATGATGATTAGTCTAATTGATGTGACTAACGAAAATATCTATGAGACTACCGCTATTAATGAAAAACTTGATCATAAAGGTGGTGTGAGCACCATTTATGAACTAGGGCTGGATGAAGTGTCCTAAAATTTGATAAATACGGCCTCAAAGAAGTTGAAATCACTATGAATTGTAATTGAAGGATTTGGAGAACCAAGTTGGATGGCAGTAGGCAGCTTGAAATTTGCAGCATTTACCCAAGTAAGTGGTCTAGACTCAACTCAAAGTATTTTTTCAGTAAGTAGATGAAAGCATTACATGAGTAAGGTTGAGATGGAAAAAACCCCAAGCAAACAGAAAGCAAAAAGACAAAAAACTAAAGCTAGGCAATTGAATCAAGACTTAATTGATCAGTGTCCTGGGTTTGGGCCAAAATCTAGAAGAATAGCATAGCTTAACCCATCGTGTGTGACATTACAAGATAAGTCAAAAAATTTAGGAGATGTATGGACTTTGTGTAGGGGTTACGACCTTTTTATTTATCATTATAGGAAGAAATTCTAGCATAGCCCAGTGTCAAACCCGTCGAATTTGAATTTGGGTAAACTTGTAGTACCCAATGTCTTTGTGAACGTATAGTTAATCAAGGTGTTGGAAAAGAACAACAATCTGAAGATGAGATCAATTCATTTGCCTAATTGGTCATAGTTCATGGTCATAAAGCCAAATTATATTTCCATGATTTTTTAGCTAGACACTTCCCTGAAAATAAGATTATGAATTAGATACTTGTTGGAGGAATACCGCACCATGGACACAAGTTACAAGAGGTGGAAATTGCCTCTACATAGGGTTAAAGGTCTAGGTAACCAAAATATGAGGTTCTCTAGTGAAGATAAGCCCCCATTCTCTATGGCTTTGTTTGAAGAATACTTTCAATACACTTATTACTCAGTTGGTGAAGTACTAGGAATTGATGTTCTTGAGAACATGACAATTGCTCCCATGGTTTTAGCCATAGACATCTAGATCCATAATGCTCAACCCTATGATTATGCAGATGATTTATCGGAGGCCATCGATAATGCCCTTAATATCATCAAGAATGATAGTGAAGCCATTAATTTCAAGCACTTTTCTCTTTTCATGCACATGATATTATACGAAGGGCGGGTGATGGGGATATGGGGTGAGGAATTAAGAATAAAAGACTTAGATAATGATGGAAATTCAAGGCCTGTACAAATGTGGACATTTGTGTGGGACAGCAAGTGTGGGAGGTCCCACTACCAATATTTTGAGGAATATTTTGTCAAACCACTATACAAGCTGCTAGGCCACAAATGTGACTACAACCTCTCCCCAAAGATCTTAAGATTTCTCCGACCAAAAGATATGGGTCATGAAGCAGGGATAAATCACAATTGGGGGGACTAGTACATGTTTGGGGATTCTACTGTTATCAAGGTTTATGGATTTGAAGCTGCACCTTATTTGCTGCCTAAGACTGTGCCAAACAGAGTTGCTTATTTAGAGATCATAAGGCAATTGTCATTTTCAGATTTCATGCATTTAAAGAGCTATGGGAGGCAGACTTTCATGCCTTCCACTTTATGCTTTGGTGATTTCACTATTATCTCTTATTTAGGCTATGACTTGGTTAGTGGTAAACTGGATTATTATGGCTTGTCGGTTGGCAACAAAAGGGAAAATTTTGATCCTAAACATTTCATTTCTGATGCCAAAAAAATTTAGAAATTGAAAGGGTATGAGCATAGTTTCTATTTAGAAAATGTCATCATAAATTGTGAATAAAACAAAACATGATGAGAATGAATGCCTATAGTAGGGTTATGATGGCTGAGGCTTAGAAGGTGAATAATAACCCAGGCTACGTAGGGGCTTTCCCTGAGGTACAGGATCCCACAGAAAGAATTGAACAATTAATCCTCCATGAAGAAGAATTGATAAGAGATGTGCCACTTGTGGAATTTGAAAGAGGAAGGGGCATCGATCATAGGAGGCAAGTAGAAAATATCACACCACTGGATCACTTATCACCTCAGCCTACTCCTGAAGTGATTTTTTCAATTGGTTCCCCATCCATGGAAGAAGATAACACTGAGGAGGAAAAAGTAATCTCACAATTTAATGCTCCTGCTATACCCCAATATGAGATGTCATTGGAAAGAAGTGTGATCACCTTTGAAGCCTCTGATGAGCTATCAGATGATGTGAGGCATTGTGTAAGTCAGGAATTTGTTGCAGATGATACTTTTGTGCAGACCCCTGAATTTAAGTCCTTTATATGTGAGTATAAAGGAAGACTAATAAGAGAAAGGTTAAAGGAAATTGACCTTGAGAAAGAGGCTTATGCCTTGAAAGAGTTGCAAGATGAATTTGATAGGGAAATTAGAAACATGACTGCTGAGAGAGGAAGAGCATTATTGCAAGAAGTTGGAGTTATTCTCCTTCCTAGGTGCGATATTAGTTCAGCCATTGTGTTTGACAGCTTTTTGAAGAGAAAGAATAAAACTTTGCAAATAACGGATGAAGCAGGTGACAGGGTCAAGGTATAATCTTGATAATACCACTTTGTAAATTTGGGCTCTTTACCCCCCAGGCAAGAAGCCTTCTCTTATTGACCATGATCATATTTTTGGACATCTCCTGGTGCAAAGAGTAGGGGAGACAGATCCCTTGGAGATTGCTGACTTGAATGTGAACGTAGCCAAATTCACCAAAGCCCAGATCCAAAAGCTAGTAAGAGATAACCAGTGGCTGATAGAGGAAAATGATAGGTTGAAACAAGAATTAACCAACTACAAAGATAGGTTGCCTACTTCTCCAAGGCTTTACTCTCCTTTAATTGAACATGAAAGAAAAGTGTTAGAGGCCATGTCTGAGACTGCTCAATGGAAGCATAAATTTAAAAAGGCTCAAAAGGAACGGGAAGAACTAAAAAGAAAATTGAAGGCTACTACTTTTGAAGTAGCGTTGGGGATCATTTGAATGAAATTAAAAGATATGTGCCAACATGCAGATGGTGTCTGGCGTGCTCACAGTGGAACATACAAGGCCCTCGTGGAGTATGGAAGACTGCTTGATAGGATGAAGGAAATGGAATCTCGTATTAAGGAAAAAGATGGAGATAATAATGCTTTGCTCCAAGAATTTTAGAGCCTCATGAATACACAGGAAAACTTCCAAAATATCTTGACACAAGAATTGATTGACTTCAGCCAGCCACTATGTATGGCCATGCCTGATTTCTTTGAAGAAACAGATTTGAAGGATCGAGAAACCTTGAAAAATGAGATATCAGAATATTTTCCAGGCATCCTTGATGACATCAATGATGAGGATGAGGTACTCAAGAAAATGCATAAGCAGCTCGGGAGGATTGTTGGATTGGAGAATGTAATGACAGACACTATGGAATTCAAACACTTATGCCCAGGAGAAATACATTGATCACATGTCAAAGATTAAATTGTTCCTTGCACAAGTTGTATGAGGAGGTAGTCAGAGTTTGGTTGTTGTGGATGCATTAACATGGTGCTTGAGCCTTGAACAGATCTTAGGTGGTCACAGGTGCTTGCTAATGATTAACGGACTGTGGTGCATCCAACAATAAACTCTTTTAAGTTTCTATGTTATGTTAATTATGCTTTAGTTAAGAAATAATGTAATTTTTGTGAATGAACCTGAAGCTTGTTGCTTCCTATACAAATAGGGAAACCAAGGTCCGATTTTGATCATCATTTCAATCCATTAGAATAGATACTAGTCCATCTCATCCACTTAGTCATATCAAAATAACTCATGTTATGTATGTTTATATTTTGAGCAATATAATGGAGCAGATACATTATAACTCATAATCCATTTTCAGTGTTCAATTGTTGTGTCAATTTTCATGCTTATTTATTGCTTTGTTGTCTCCAAAGGGGTATTTTCAAGTTGTTTAAATTTGCAAGATTTATCAAGGCACATTTTTTGTTACTGTGTGGATGCTTTGATTGGTTTCTAGTTAGGTGTGAATTAAATTCCTTTCAAATAATTTACTTTAATCGGTTCGTATTAAGGATTAAAGTCCTCTTAGAGATTGGTACCCTCTTATGGTCTAAAAACCTATTGCAAATAACTCTAAAAAATTTAGAAGTCTATGAAACAATGTATATATTCTTGTACTTGTAAATATTCTTGTATATATTCTTGTACTTGTAGATATTTTTTTACTGTTATGTCTATTAAAGAAAACAGATTTTGAATAAAAAATGCTTCACCCTTTTTTGTAAGTGAGTATGTGAATTATTGTTTAAGGAAAAGTTTAATAGTGTTTACATTTTTAGTTTACTAGTTTGAAATCTTCATTTGCTATGTATATAAAATTGTGTGTGCTCTTTATCTCTAATGACATAAAACAGTAATGTCATCAGAATCAAGGTTTTCAATTTCAGCACCATCATTGTCCACACTTTTCATATCCTGTTCACTTTTAAGTACAATCATCAACAACAACAACAAAAAAAATTGTCCCAGTTAATCTTGATTGCTTTCAGCACAACATAGTAGGTTGCATGTTAAATTTCAAACAATTTTTTTCAGTGCATCATTATGTAACAACAATTTCACTTCTGAGATATACAGTAAAAATAAATGAAAGCACATGTTTGTTTTGTCAAGGGAAATGTATGGTGAATACAACATAATAATATTACTGAAGCATTTCAAAGTTTAGGCCATAAGAATCATCCTTTTTTAAACATGGATTGCAAATAATTCTAAAAATTTAGAATTCTTGGTCATTAACATTATTGGCTGCTACAATGTCATCCAGTGTATCATTGTCAATGTTCATATGTTCTTTCAAGTATTTAATATTATCATCTTCATCATCATTGAAATTTGACTATAGACCATCTATAGTGTTACCAGATGTATTTGGATCATCATTTTCTATACCATCCATATTGTTGTCTTCCATAACATCATTCTAACTCTAGATTGTTGTCTTCTTCTACCTAAACATAACCATCTTCAACATCATCATGGATGTCAATTTATTCGATGTTCTCTAATCCCTCTCTCTCATTTTGTTGGCCATCATTGTTTTGCTCAATATCCACTAATGCATCGTCAAATACATGCCTTAATCTTGGATCATAATGTATGACGAATATCCATTTCGGGTCCAAAATATCTTCATAGAAAAATACCTACACATGAACGACATACATATATTAGACATATGTTATAACAATTTTATTGATTAATAAACACATGTATATATTCATAATAAGCTATGAATTAATAGATTAATGATCACTATCGCTTCTTGTTTGAGTTAAAGAAATACCTGCTCACAATGAATTGGTAGAACATAAGGCTCCTTATCCTCCGGTAGGAAAAATGAGGAATCTATAGAAAACAATCCACTATGGGTATCATGTCTTCGTGACCTCTCAAATGCTTCATACCATCTACACTTAAAATACAACATTTAAAAGAGCGGTAATCCAACTCAATAATTTCTTGTATTTCCCAACATATTGTAGATTCCCTTCAATTATATTCTTATCTTTTGAGCTTGATTGACTGGATTGCTTGAATTCAACCATGATGCCACAATCGAAGGATCGTCTCTTTATGTCTACACTTTCTACACGATAATGTTGACCATATGCCCACATTGTTGGATATTTCCTCGCCTGTGAAAGACCATTTATTTTAGTGAAAACAAATATTAAAATAGTTAATATTGTCAAAACTGTAAGGGAACAACATTTTGTAAAATTCCAACTGTACTTTTCTTTCACATCCTCTAGACATGTTGATTTCATCTTTTGTTATGTTTGAATTTATACCTGCATCTTCTATTTGATTTTGAATTTGTTCAGTAACCCATTCTAGTGTGCAATCTTTTCCCCATTCCCCAAGCAGATGAGGGGGAAGTGGATTATTCCTTGGGTTCGATCTCTTAAATTGTCTCCTTGCTTCTAACACTTCTTCTCTCTTTTTATCATACTGATCAATCCATTTGTTCATAAAGTCCATGTGGTACATAATGAACTTGTCGAGTATAGAAATTTCATCTACACCTATTACATGTCAACATGTTTATTTCAAACTCCAAATATCATGCTGTTAATTTGACAAATAAATTACAGAGTAAATTAATGATTGCAAGAAAAACAACCGCATTGATTGTGAATTTACTTACTAATTTCTACTTCAGCACCATTAGATTGTGGTTTTTCTCCATCAATAATATCTTATGCTCGTTCTTGATTCAAGACGCGTGGGCTATCTTCAAAATCCTTACCAAGGAATTCACACAGGAAGAAAAATGCTTCATTCAATACATACCCTTCAGCCATGCAACCCTTTGGATGTGCCTTTTGTCAGACATATCTTTTAAGAGTTTTCATATGCCTCTCAAAGAAAAACATCCACCTCGTTGATACAACACCCGCCAATTCAATGTCATCAACTGGTGTATAAGTAAATGGACTTGAAGGTCCATGAAACTTGTAGGGAGCTCCTTCTCAAATACACATACAATTTTTACAATTTCCTTCTTCCACTTTGGCACTTCGGATTCATGGATCTCCTTGGAGGTCACCCACCTAATATAAGAATAGTAAACTAGTATGAACCTTTAGTCATAAATTAAAATGCAATATAATATCTCTATGTCTCTCACACATGAACATTTCATATAACCACATACCTTGTAAATGCTGAAAATCGACTTATGGCATTCCTTAAGTCAATTGTAAGACAGGAATCCCCCCTAATTGCCAATGGCATGATATTCTATCAAACACATTTATGAAAAGGTCATTAGTAATTTTTTCTCACACAACAAAATGTCAAAATAAATTTAGTGCATAATCAATGTTACCAGAAAATATTAAATGTTGATATATAATACCTTCATTAAATTATGAAAATCATGTGATATGTCCATCAACTGTAAAAGCTTTTAGCCAATGATGACCCATAACCAGTAGGTGTCCTTATTGAACGGATGACATTTTTTAGTTGGTCTACCACTTGTTTTTTCAAAATCCATGGAGCTTTTGCATATGTTTCATTTTCCCTATTTGGCCACAAATGTTTTCTATCAACTTTGGTATGCAAAAGAGCAATATCTCTCCTCGAAGACAAGGTGTCCTTCTCTTTGCCTGATATATGTCGAAATATAGAATCTGTGACATTTTTGAAGATGTGCATAGGATCTAATAGGTGAGATATTAATAGATCCTTCTAGTAAGGGAGCTTATAAAATATGGATTTCCTTTTCATTCCTTCTGGCATATTGACTAGAACTTGTTCTGGTTCTTGAATTGAATAACCTCGATCAAAAAAATCCTCCCAAGCTTTCAATTCAGCATCTTCACACTTTTTAAGCCAATCAACTGGACCCATAATCATGGGAGGGCCTCTATTTTCAACTTTTCCATCAAATTGATTCTTTAGGTGATTTCTAAACCTATGATCTACTAGTAGAAAAACCTTGTTGTTTGCGTAAATAAATTTATGTAGATCTTTAGAATACCACCCTTGAAATTGTTCTACACATCTTGGACATGCAAATATCCCCTTTTTTTGAATCCCTTCAATTCAACAAGTAATGTTAATAACATAAAAAAAATAGTATAAAACTAAGTATGAAAGTTGGGATGAAAATAAATTATGAGTGTAAATACGTAAATATTGTATCTTACCAGAACAAACACCAAGTCTTGGGAAATCATGAATAGTCCAACATAGCACACCATACAACATGAAGGACCTATTTGATGGAGGACGTGATATGCCATACATTCTTATGCCTTTCCATAGCAGTTGCATCTCATCAATAAAAGGTGCAAGATAAACATCCATGTTTTAAACTTGATGTTTTCCTAGAACAATGAGAGTCAGCATAAGGTGCTCCTTTCTAACACTCATCCATGGGGGAATATTGTATACTATCAATCCAACTGGCCAAACACTATAATTTAAGCTCAGGAAAGAGAATGGGCACACTCCATCAATTGCAAGACCAAACCTGATACTACGAGGTTCATCTTTGAATTTTCTTGGTCATTTTTCCTCTATGTGTTTCATTGCTTTGGAGTCGGTCGGAATTCGCATGAATCCATATTTACTCCTATTCTTTGCATGCCAGTTCATCAATTGTGCTAGTTAATTGCAATGAAACATTCGTTGAAGTCTAGGTATAATTGGCCTGTGACGTAAAACCTTCTTTGGAACTGTAGGACCTTGTACATCTGTATGATATCTCTTCTCTTTGCATATAGGGTATTCTACCTTGTTTTGATAGTCATCTCTGTATAAAATGCAATCATTTTTACATCAATGAATTTTCTTATATTCAATCCCCAACTCAACCAACAATAGATGTGCCTCTCTGCAAGTTGATGGCAACACATTGTCTTCAGGGAATATTTTAGTTTTTAGTGCCCTGTAAGATTGCCAGAGATTAAATCAATTGAATGTTTGACTTATGATGGACATGTTTGATATGTCAATCTATACTAGGACTGTTTATATACAATATATGATTTTAAAATCCCCTTAAAGAAATATAAACGAATTTGATGAATGTTTATGAATTATGTACACCAATTGACAATGCAAAGTAAGAAATATATTTCAACTCACTTCAGTAGGGTAGTGAATCCTTTGTCTGACCAACCAAATAGTGACTTGATTTCTAATAATATTAATGTACATGCCAGTTTTGAGGTTCTACTTGCACCCGATTTCAACATGGGTGTCTTCGCTGCTTGCTTGATGGAGTCTTTGATGTTGTTATCATCAACATTACGTTGTTGGTAATTACCCCTGCTATCATCATTACTGTCAACCATATCATCATTATTGTCATCATTGTTTCCATCCCCAAAGAAACCTATAAGCATTACATTCAATCCTTCTTCATGCACTGCATTTTCACTATCATGATCATCATCATTAAGGCTAGGTGGCATGCCATCATTGTATGCAACTCTCATTAGCTCTTCAAATTTCTCAAGTGGTAGTGTTCTCTTCAATCTTTCTCTTCTCGCCCTAGTATGGTTTAAGGGATGGTTTGGATCATCTCGTCCAAATATTAATAACCCTGTTGGATCTTGGGTATTATTATGTGTTTCATCAAAATCTTCTACCTATCAACAAATGCAAGCATTATTTAATGTTTGGCAACAATTGGATAAATCATAAATGTATCAATTTCAAAGAAATATAATCAAATATGGCTTAAAAAATATAAATATAAATTATATGAACATAATACATCAATTGAATAATGGAACGTTATTTTATAGACTACCTTTTTTATACAATAATTTAAATAAAACATAATTTATAAAACATCAGTCCACACACATTTATTATTCTTTGGTTTTAATCGATTGTATGAGGCATAATACCGATTGGAAGCTCATCATATGTGTCCTGACCTACCTCTTCTTCAGTGCAATCATTTGTTGTGTCTGCGGTATCCATTGTCATATCCTCTTCCACCCACTGTCATCTACGTGATTTAACAGTTTTAGGTCCACGTCCATGTACATATCTTCTTCTTTTACTAGTTGAACGCTCAAGCTCTGCATTTGCTCCAATCTCCATCTAAAATAATCAACAACATGCATTAATTTATGTCAAGATTGGATAATACATTATAAATTTCAATAATACTGTGAAAAAAGATGGGCGTATCACAAAATGCCATTAGATCATTTTTTCCTAAGTTAAGTCAAAATTTGAGTACTTGATGTCCCGCTTCATCTATTCTGTCCTCATTTGATATGACACAATTTTTTGTCATGGCCTCATCTCGCCCCTATAATACACAACATAGTAAATAATGTTTTTGAAAAGATAAGCAGCATTTTCAGAGTGTCGAACCCTTCACAACGAGCCCAAGGGGCCAAAGAACAACATAGTTCAAAACAAAGATTGAACTATAGGAACAACAGGTGTACTAAACATAGTAAATAATGTTTAGTACACCAATTATATCATTTCAACGAGTATGCTATCCAACACAAAACCTCACTTTAGTCATATATTTGACATATTGATATCTCCTCTATGTTGTAGAATTTGTGAATTCATAAACATCTTCCTCCTTTGGTTGAGGTTGCTTTCTCTTCTTACCTCTATTGTATCTACATATTTTGTTGTCTCATCTATTTCCACCCACTTTCCTCTCAACAATTTAGTATTTCTACGTCATCCACGTCCTCTCTCCATGGCCTCCTCTATGAATAAAAATTTTACCACATAAGCTTTCACCGCACTACCGCCGAGAAGGAAGAAGCAACTTGCGGGACCGCGGTAAAAACCGCTCTACCACACCGAGCTGATGAAGGAGTCGTGGGACAGCGGTGGTCACCGCACTATCGCACGCCAATGGTAGAAGACTTGCAGGACTGCAGGAGTTACTACAACACCATCATGAACAAAAGGAAGACTCGCGTTCCGCCACAGAAGCTTTCACCGCACTAGTGCTGAGAAGGATGAAGCACCTTGCAGGACCACAGTAAAAACCACTCTACCGCATCAAGCTGATGAAGGAGCCACGGGACAGCGGTGGTCACAAAAACAAGGCAGGAGTTGGAATTATTTCCAACACTCTGGATCCTGTGATACACAACAATGAAAATAGTCACTATACAGCAATGATAGGTGCTCAATTAGGCGCACTTGGTTCCACCTTAGGCACCCCAAACAGATTACATTAACGGCCAAAATTCGGCGCTAAAGTTGGCATTAACTAACGCCAACTAAAGCGTCGACTACTGAATCAAAATCGAAAATTAAAAAAAAATCCCGCATGAAGGAAGAAATTAGACAAAAAAAAAGGGAAAAATGTCGCGCGAAGGAAGAGAGCAATGCGCTACCAACAACTGATGAGAAATTTGATTTAGTTTGCGACACCATATATGTAAGGTTACAAAAAAAAAATCTTGGTTGAATTCGTGATTGTTTACTGCTCTTTGTATTGCATTTGAATTCATGATTGTTTACTAGTTTGTGGCCTAACCTATCTAGGCAACCTCTAAATTCGAAGGAAGAAATCAAACAACAAAAAGGGGAAAAACATCGCGCAAAGGAAGAGAGCAGGGCGCTACAAGCAACTGATGAGAAATTTGATTTAGTTTGCGACACCATAGGTAAGGTTACAATTTATTTTTTCTTGGTTGAATTCGTGATTGTTTACTGGTTCGTGGCCTAACCTGTCCAGGCAACCTCTAAATTGTCCCATCATTATAAATTGTAAAACCTTTGAGAAACCAACAAAAAAAATTTACCCTACCCATTTGAGCTTTGGCTCAAAATATTATAGCACAAATCCAGGATGCCTCTATATTATTTCCCTAACCTGGGTATCAAGAAAATAGTGAACTGCTTGGAAAATTTGGGAATTGGGTTGGTCATTGTTGGGCAACTGATGAAAATAAATGAGAAATCGCTTGGTTTTGACCAGTCGCGCCATAGTCACCGATGTCATGACAAATTCATGCAAGATTACATTATGAAAGAGTTTTCATGATAAGGTTCTCAACACTAAGCAAAACCAGTGAACATATTTGCCCACAAAACAAAACTTTCATACCAAAAACTGGACGAAAACTTTCATACCTGACAATGTGTACTTTGTTTGCCTCCATAGACTGGACGAAAATAATTTTCCCTAGGTCGCCTCAAAATGTCAAGCAATAGAAGGAAGCGAGCATTGTCAGCAGACTCTAGCCACAATGAGGTAATTCATTGTCCCTTTATAGATTTGTAAATGTTTCCATTGTTTCTTTGAATTTTGCTTTTTAGTTTTTTATTTCTAAATTTAAAAGAAGAAATATAATTTTAAAATATATATATATATATATATATATAGGGACATGAGACTGAGACAGATAAAGAGGAATTGTAGTTTTTAGTTTTTTATTTCTAAATTTAAAAGAAGAAATATAATTTTAAAATATATTTATATAGGGACATGAGACTAACAAAGATAAAGAGGAATTGGCTTCCATATTGGGGGTAGAGGCAGTGAACAAATTGGTTAATGTGGACTGAACAACGCTTGTCATATACATAGAAAAACAATCTGGTAATGCCCCTCAAACATTGCAAACAAATCAATTGTGTGAAAGGGAATCAATTGATTCCTCAACCAGTCCTGGATCAAGCAAAAGATCCAGGAAGAAATCAGTGACAGTAAACTCTAAGAATTTGGAACAGGGAAGAGAGACTTCCAATGTCCCAGCCACTCCTGGGACACAGACTTCTTCCACCACGCCATGTTATCAATCTTGCATTGGTAGCTACAATACAAAGATAGAATACAAGGTGGTTTCAGGGGAAGTCTGAATGACGAATGCTTGGAAACCGTTTGTGAATAGGTTGAAGGAATCATGCCTTCAACGATTCAAAGACCATCTACATTTTCCATTCTCAAAGATACCCATGCAACTGAAAAAAGTAGTTATCCATGACATGGAGATTGAATTTGGCACAGGTTAGTCTGTAAAGAAGATAAAGCTACAAATGTCTCAAAACTGCAAGAGATTTCGGTGCAACCAAACAAAGAAGATAAAAAATATCCCTCCTGAGCTAAGGCAGAAAAGAAGGCCAATTGATATAAGTGTGAAAGTATGGAAAGAGCTTGTAAAAGCATATGAGAAGTCTGATGCACAGAGGAAGTCTGGTGAGGAGAGTACGCAGGTATTTGAATTTTCTCATAAGATTATATCAAATTTATTAAATGATATTTAAATTTTATTTATGCATAGTTAAATTGAATTAGTATATGTTTCAGGACAAGGCCTCCAAAGCTAGGCTTGAGAAACTTCGTGCCACGCATCACAGTGGCACGAAAGGTTTACAAGCCTTGATCTATACATTTGTATGTATATTTAATATGTTAAATTATTTTATTTTATTTTTCCTTGGAAAAAGTAAATGATTGCATATTAATTAGTTTAACTAGTCCATATGCCATGTTTTGACAGGAGGAGAAATATGGCTGCCATCCAAAGCAATTTGAAAAGAATATATTACAAAACAAAAAGTGGAACGATTTTGTAATTTGGATGGAGAACGAGGTATCAACAGTTGAGTTTCAATAACTTAGTTGGATATTGTTGTGTTAATATGTCAATTTGCATCTCTTGTGTTGAGTTGTTTATTGATGCGTAGGATGAGTAAATAGAGCTCAAATCTTATGATTACAAGATGACCATTTATGTGCATGAATAAATAGTAGAAGGATGTAGATTAACTCAATTCATCTAACTTTATGCCTCTTGGCAGGCATTCCTCTTCAATCTCTAATATCAGGTGCCCGAGACTTCCCTATCACTTTTACCTTTCGTTGCCACCTTTCTTGATCTTCACTGTCAGACTCGTCTCCTTTTTCCTTATCTGCATTTCTGGCTTGGGCTTCTAATTCATCCCATATTTTACCTTCCTCCTCTTCAGAATCTTCTTCTTCATCCTCCTCTAACTCCACAAGAGATTCATCTTCTGAACCTTCCTCATCTGATTTTGATTCCTCTTCTACATCAAAGGGTTTGTATCCTTGATCTAACTCTTCTGAATTATCAGAATCAGAATCACTAGCTTCCATATTCAAAAATTCCCAACCACCATCTTCAATAAATTTATCTGGATCATCAGTAATAGTCTTCAAAATTGGCCACCAGTTCAAGTTCATTCTGCTTTCATAATACTTTATATCCATGGAATTCAGCCATTCCTTGATGCCATCAAGCGAGATTGAGGAATGGCGTACATGCGGAGTACATCCCGCTTGAAGTCTTTGAAAATAATAGCCATATCAAATTCCTTTTTCCCAAGTCCTACTCTCTCAAGGTTAGCAATTCTCAATCTCACTAATAGCGATTACTAAGAAAGGTAATTCCACCAACTCCACCAAATAGTTTACCGTAGGAACAATAAAAGCAGAGGCTTTGAAAGGAACTCCATGAAAACCAAGCTCTCTAAATGGTATATCAAACTCTAGTTCAAAATATTTTAGATGAGGCTGCTCCCATAGCTCTCTTACTCGCTTGACAAATCCTTGAAACTCTGACTTCTTAACATTCAAAAGATAAATGGAATGTCCTCAACACCCAATAGAGCTATCCAAAAAAGCTATCTAAAAACACAAACATGCTCCTGCACACAATGGCCTAATGGTTGGTTGTCATAGAAGTCAACTACCGAAGTAACAACACTGATCGAGTTAACATATATGCATCATTTGCATAAACAGTTGAAATGCGTAACAAATGTTAATCAATACATTGAATTTTGAGATGCGTTGAAATAATTTTAAAAAACATGTTTTGGGGAAAATATCAACAGCGTGGGGGAAGAAAGCATTAACCCTAATAAAAGCATTTTATGTTGTTCTTGATACACCATCTGTAAGTTTTTCTTGGATGACAGTACTGAATTTCTATATGTTGTACCACTTAAATGTCCTACATGTTACAAATATGGAATAACAATGCACAACTTTGTATTGAGTCCAAAGACCAAGGCATTCTAAATAAAGGTAGCCAAACTTGATAAGGATGCAGTCACTATTACACATATTGACAATACAGAATAGTCATGTAAAGACAACTTCCTGTGAAAACCATAATCAATCAAATTATGCACATTCAAATCTAAGTTTGAAATTTTGCATTTCAATCCATGCATCTAAGTCATTGTTGAAGATTGAGGGTGTCAACAATAAATCTAGAATAGCTCTCCTTAAACCATGGCTAGTTTTAAAGTGCAGTATTTCCAAATTCAAATCCACTTCACAGCTAAGGAAAGGAGGTAGGATTGTCAGGTGCTACCTCAAACAAAGAAGGCCATAGAAAACATTGAAATAGAAGATCCAATATGTGAGATGGCATAGTTGTAGACCATAGATAATCAGAATTCTTGCAATGCACATATGCTTGTGATAAAAACAAAAGGTGCTTACACATTGGTTTAATATATCCTCATCAAAATGACTAGAAAGAAATTTCAAATTTGTAAGTAAACTCTGACAGTCATAAAAATTGGAAGTAAACTTTGGCAAACATTTAGGTGAACTTAATTCATCTAACTTTATGCCTCTTGGTAGACATCAGGATCTCCCCTCCTAAAGTTTGGACCACATCCATTACCTCCACATAAAACTGGACGTCCTTGGTCTTCTTGGTTCCCACACCATGATATGGTTATGCAAATGAAAATGAAGCAAAGTAATCAATTCCTTCTCCGCTAGCTGGAAGAATGCATGCTTAATGTTTCGATACATGATATCATCTCTCTCTTCTGCTCTCATGGTTGAATACCGAAATCCGTTATGATGGGCCTCCAGAGTTCAAGTCATCTTTCATCCTCTTCCACCAAATGTTGTCCCGATCCACACGTCTGCCAGCCTAATTAGCTTTTTTTTTTTAAGTTGAAGTTTTTCCTGAGTCACCAGTGTAGCTCTCTCTGCCTTTTCAAACTCTTTCATAGCTACAGATTGTCTCTGGGATTTAATCATTTGTACCACATGGTTGATGTGTTTTTAATACTTGCATCTAAAGAAAATTTCCTTAACATAAATACTGCTAGGGAATTTCAATGTTGCCATTGTAGTCGGAATTAAAGTCGGTACCTGCAACATTGAAAATTATCCTTATATAAGAATTCCCTCCATCTTGTTGGCTTGTAACACTCTTGATGGTGGCTACATGAAATCTGATTTTGATTCCTCTTCTACATTAGAGGGTTCATATCCTTGATCTAACTCTTCTGAATTATCAGAATCATAATCACTAGCTTCCATATTCAAAAATTCCCAACCACCATCTTCAATAAATTTATCTGGATCATCAATAATACTCTTCAAAATTGGCTGCCAGTTCAAGTTCATTCTTCTTTCATAATACTTTATACCCATGGAGTTCAGCCATTCCTTGATGCCATCAAGTGAATATTGAGGAATGGCGTCAATGTGGAGTACATCCCGTTTGAAGTCTTTGAAAACAATAGCCATTATATCAAATGCCTTTTGCCCAAGTCCTACTCTCTCAAGGTTAACAATCTCAATCTCACTAATAGTGATTATTAAGAAAGGTAATTCCACCAACTCTACCAAATAGTTTGTCGTAGGAATAATAAAAGCAGAGGCTTTGAAAGGAACTCCATGAAAACCAAGCTCTCTAAATGGTATATCAAACTCCAGTTCAAAATATTTTAGATGAGGTTGCTCCCATAGCTCTCTTACTCACTTGACAAATCCTTGAAACTGTGTATTGATTTTATTTTTCCTGTCCCTCTCTTGTTGTTCTTCCTCAATTTCATCAGGATCATACATTGACCTTCTTGCCCCTCCTAAATTTTGGACCACATCCATTACCTCCACATAAAACTAGACATCCTTGGTCTTCTTGGTTCCCACGCCGTGATATGGTTATGCAAATGAAAATGAAGCAAAGTAATCATCTCCTTCTCCGCTGGCTGGAATAATGCATGCTTAATGTTTTGATACATGATATCAGCTCTCTCTTCTGCTCTCATGGTTGAATACTGAAATCCATTATGGTGGGCCTCCTACATTCCAGTCATCTTTCTTCCTCTTCCACCAAATGTTGGCCTGATCCACAAGTCTGCCAGCTTAATTGGCTTTGTTTTTTAAACCTGAAGTTTCTCCTGACTCACCAGTATTAGCTGTAACTATTTTGAAATTTTATTATGGTATGTGCACTTTGATATGATGTAATATGATTATGGTTTCATCTCATATGTTGTAATATTAGATATATAACAGAAAAATAAATTATTGCATGAAATAAATAATAACTTTTCATTTATAATTTTTTCTTTTGCAGAACACGGGTCTTCCAGAAGATCAAGATGATCCTCAACATGATATAGATCCACAAAATATTGGTTATGTTAGTACAAATCACATGGCAGAGGATGATGATGATGCAGATATGGAAGACACCGAGGCCGATGACTGATGATTACGACGACGACGACGACGATGATGATGATGATGATGATGATGATGAGACAGTTGGTGATAGTAACCAATGACATTCATGATCATATAGACTACATCATGGATCATTGTTGATATATCGTTATGATGACTCTTTTCATGGTTACTATCATATGTATCATTTTCATGGCCTATAGTTATATATTGTTGAGTTGTATCATATTGACATTTATCATTTTCATAGTATCATTTGGACATATATCATCTTGACTTGTATCAATTTGAGTTACATATTTTATCAATTTTATTTATATCATTTGTACATGTATCATTTTGACTTATATCGACTGTTGGACATGTATCATTTTGACATGTTTTTGATGTACTGGCATATTTGACTTTCACTTGTTTTAGTTATATATGATGATGATCTTATTAGTATTGACTTGTTAATTTATATATATTAAAAGTGGTCGTTGATTTTTGGATGGATATTTATTAAGTATGATGATTTTAATTTACTGCTCAAGATGGATGTTGTCAAATTCAATTAAATTATAGATATTTGACTCACTTGTTCTAATTATAGATGATGATCATGTTACAATAATTATATTGTTATTTAATCATATGAGTTAAATAATTAAATTACTTACTCTATAATCATATGAGTTATTTAAGAGGCATGATATATTTAACTAATTAAATTGAAATAAAACATATTAAATTAATAAATGGAAGCAAAACAAGAAGCATTTTTAGAAGCAAAAAAAAAGCAACAATGGAAACCAAACTATAAGTAAACCAGAAGCAATCTTGGAAGCAAACCTGGAAGCAAAACTAGAAGCAAACCTGGAAGCAAAACTGGAAGCAAAACCGAAAGCAAAATTGGAAACAAAACTGGAAGCAAAACCGGAAGCAAACTTGAAAGCAAAATCGGAAGCAAAACCATAAGCAAACCTACAAGCAAAACCGGAAGCAAAGTTAGAAGCAAAACTGTAAGTAAAACCAAAAGCAAAACTGGAAGCAAAACTGGAAGCAAAACTAGAAGCAAAATTGGAAGCAAACTTGGAAGCAAAACTGGATGTCAAATTGGAAGCAAAACTAGAAGCAAAAATAGGAGTAGACATGGAAGCCAAATTGGGCACCCATTTCGACGCAATTTTCGATGTTACTTCTCGGCGCTATGATTTTTCGACGCTAAATATGGCGTTTAATCCGGTGCTCAATCTAGCGCAACATCCGACGCAAAATTCGGTGCCAAACTGACCATGCATGTTTGCGTCGGGTTGAGCGCCAGCCAAATTGTTCAAGTCATGCTCTCAAAATACACTAAAATCCAATGCTAAATTCGACGCTAATTGCCTATTTTGTTGTAGTGAGGAAAGCAGGGGCCACTAAAGGTTATCAAAGGATTAAGAGAAGGGCAGCCCCCAAAGAACAACTAGAATATCTTCCTCCTATCTCTGGAGGGGATGTTATTCCAGAAATACCAGCCTAAGAAGTCCAGGAAACACAAGGTGTGGATGCTACAACTGTTGGAGAAGGTTCCTCTTCTCAACCTACCTTTACTCAAGAGACAAGCAAATAAATACCTACAGGAAACCTTCATGAACAAGCAGAAACATTGAAGGGAAAAGAGCTTGAGGTTGAAATTCATGACATAGACACTGATTTAAAAGAGACACATTCTGATGATGAGGTTGCTAGAGATATGTCTGCCCAAAATTTTGGAGAACATGTTCTCACTCCGAAAGATCAATGGAAATTATTTGAGGATGCTAAGAAAGAGGCAGATGCAAAAGCAGAGGCTGAAGCGTTAGCAAAACAGCAAGAATCAGAAGCTAAGGCCAAAGCTGATATGCTTGCTAAACAACAAGAGTTAGAGGCTATTGCAAAGGCTAAGGAAGTGGCAAGGCAACAAAAGGAAAAAGAGGATCCTCTGCAACAACAAAGAGAGAGAGAGAGAGAGAGAGCATAATGCTAAAGAAGAGAGACAAGTTAGCCTTTCTTCAAAATATTCATGAGCTGGAAGAAGAGAAGGCTCAGCAAAGAAGAGAAAAGGAAGCTCTTGAAGCCAAGTATAAAGCGGTAGATGAAGCTCGGAGAAAGAAAGAAGAAGAATTGGAGCTGAGGCAAAAGGAGGCAGAGGAACAAGCTAAAATTGACCAAGAAGCTGCTAAAATGTGGGCAAGTGTGGAAGAGCTAGAGAAACAAAGAAATCAACTATTGGAGGAGAGAAGATTAGAAGAAGAACAATTGGCCAAAGTTGAACAAGAAAGGAAGGCAAAATTTGAAGCTGATAAATTGGCCAAGGAAAAAGCAGAGAAGGAGAAACAGCAAGAGGTTGACTCTCAACCCAAGGCAGCAATTTGACAACCTCTCTCTCCAGCCACATCTTCTTCCACTCACATGATAACTCCCCTTGTTGCCCTTACATGGCTAAAGATCAATCTTGAGAAGAAGCAGATAGTGCAACCACAGCTCCTTAATTGGGATGATGTCAGAAAGGAAATTGAAAAGGAAAGCCCAAAGAAGAGAGCTAGAGTTCTTCATTCTACAAGGCTAACAGATGTTGGGGAAATTGTTGTTAAATGTGCCATCCCCATGGTTGAAAAGGATAAGCAAGATATACAATTAAGTGATTACCAATTGGGCACTGTCAATTTAGGAAGGCCCACAAGAAATTAACAGATGAACTTAATTGATATTGTAGCTTCTTCTACCAAGTCCAGAATGATCCAGGACAAGCAAAAGAAAGATGAGCTCAAATCGCAAGTTGATTAGTTGCATAAGTTCTTGAAAGACTTATCTTCCCCTATCTCTTCATAGTTTGTTGCTCCTGAAACACCCATTTTGCTAAGTAAGAAAGATGCAGATAACCTAGTGGAAATGAAGAATAAAGTGGGAATGATGGATAGATGGATTAATAGACTAAACCAAGAAGTGGAGGAATTGCTTGTGGAGGGTTGCAAAGCTCATGAAGAAGCATTGGAATTGATTAATGACATGGTCACACATGTTGAAACTCTTAGGAAACAAGAGGAAGAGTATTCAGAGCATGCAAGGAGGCTAAAAGACATCAATAAATTACCCAAGAAAACCCTATTAGAACAATCCATTTTTTAAGAAGACAATGTTGATTTTGTTGAGAAAACTATTAGCATCATCAAGTTCAGATCTTCATTCATCTATACACACAGAAATGTGGTGCAACAGGTTGGGAAAGATCTTAATGAACAGGCTAAAGAATTAGGAGTGAGTATTGCCATACTTGTTGATGAAGATATCCCTATGGAAGATGGCCTCATCCTTGATAAACTCAAGGAAAAGTGGAGTAGCATATTTGAAGGGGTGATGCAAAAGGGGGATGATGGCGATGATCTCTTGATGGACAGGCTAATGGATGTTAAGGAAGAGGTAAAGGCTGCTAGGAGGGAACTCATCAAACTTAAGGATATGAAAGAGTTTGCCTATGTTGAACTAGCAAGAATAAAATTTGAAGATAGTTGGGTAGATGGGCCAGATACATAAATGCTTCAACAAGTGATCACCAGTTATGATGAGTATATGTTGGAACATAAAACATAAGGTTAAGGCACCCATACATCTATTCCTTGGCCAGATCAAGATCAAGAAGGTGTGGTTTGCTAGAGATATATCAATTGCCTATTTTGTAGGAAGGTAATATAGAATCAACCGATGATCTCAGCATATCTACCCTCCTCCTTTCGGAGCACGGGTTTTAACAAGAATTCTTCCATCAACAACTGAAAGATCAAAATGTGTGTCTATTCTGCATTGTCCCAAGTCACCCCATAATTTGTGGATTTAGATTTTGATGAAAGAAATTAGTGCTAAATAGGTTTATATATAGAATTTATTTCCACTTTGTAAAGGTCGGCTCATTGAAGCAAGATTAGCCACCTAAAGGAGACTTAAGAGATAGTTTACAGTTTTAGAAATCTTTTACAATTTATGCAAAATATACTTGGATACATTTTCTTTACAAATTTTCAATACAAGTTATGTTATTTCTGGAATATTGTTCAATGATAATGTTAATGAATCATAGCCATTCATATGCCAGTGAATGTTGTGCATAAGTGTTTCTTACTTGATGCAAATCAATAGAAGATTCTGAATTTAAAGTTATTTCATTAAATTATTTGCAAATGAGATTCTTTATGTTTGTTGATCTATGAATTAATGATGAGCTAGTGATGTGTTCCTATCTAATTTTGAGGTTTGATGGTTGTATGTTTTGAATTAGCACTGTGAATGAATATAATGGTGTAGAATAGTCTGTGGATTGTATCATGTTATAGTTTCTTAGTTACTTGAAAGGCTCATTGTGAAATTTATATGTTTGAATTGAAAGGAGTTTACGTTTATGATTTGTTGTTCTATTCTTTGATCTATCTTTTTCTATTTATTTTACACCCCCAAATGTTAGATTAGTTCACATCATGCAGTTTGTGTCCTTTTTACCAACAGGCCCCTTGAATATTATGGTTGCATGGACTACTGAATGAAACAACTCAGTTGAGAACCAACTACAGAGACCTTGGAAGATAGGTGGTTTAAGATCGGCTATCTTTTTCAAGAGAAATAGAGTAGAAATATTTTGTTTAATGTTGTTGTGCTATTTTGACCATCAACACTAATTTCATGTTCCATATTGTTGGGAGGGCTCTTTTTCAACCATCTTTTCCTTTCCAACTCTACATTTGGGTGACCCATCCAACCAAATATATGCCAAGGTGGTTCTCACATTACCAATTCAACATCTAAGTGGCTCCTTCGCAACTATTTCCATGTTCCTTTCTTGGCTCTCTTTTAGCTTGCTCTTTCTAATCTCTAGATGATCCTTCCTAAACCCCATGATATTCCTTTTATTTGTTTTAGTAAAAATGTATATGATAGAATAGAGATGTGATTTCTTTTTTTGCATATTTCTCTATACATTGTAACTATGATTTCTTATATGGGTGTAGTGCAAGTTTAGAGCACATTTGGGAGCAAAAGAAAAAGATGAAAGATACAAAGAGCATGAACTCTCTTGCATCCTTTATATTTCTATAATTTATGAAATGTACTTTACTTAGCATATTTTCTCACTTAGTTATACAAGGTCACTAAAGGAGAGGCAAAATATAAGGTCAAAGCAAGCAAATTCTTCACTTTTCAACTTATATTTCAACACTCATTTTGGATTTACTACCCCTAATCATGTTTAGGGTGCATTCAACCTATTTCTCTACCTAAACCTTATCATTGGTTTGTCATGCACGTAATCTCAGACTTTCCTTTTGATGTTCAACCTTCCCCTATTCTTTAGAGATCTAATTCTTAAAGGATACTAGCATCCCAAATGATAGCATCCAAACACACCAATCTCCAACTTGAAAATTTCAAATTAGAACTCCCAGCAGCAACCAAAACCCTAACCCTAATGATTCCTTACTATATTTCCTAATAGATGCCTAGTTGAGGATATTCTATAAAACTATCTTCTCCCCCATTTTACAAGTTCCACACTAGTTCTCTGTGTGGTTATTCTACACATTAGCTCCATTTTTTTGCTACTAAGCTTCAAAGGCATATGTTGGCTCTTTGCACTCACTCCTTAGCTCAACTCATTTGCAAAATCCTCACTTTTAAGTTTTGTGTGAACTCCATCACTCTCATCACTCCATTTCCCCCACCCTCACCATCTTTAGTATTTTTTTAATTCCCTAAACCCTACCCTCTAACCCACCTCCATCCTCCATAGTTGTGCCCAATGTGCTCTAAACCACCTCCCTCCTCCCTCCATAGTTGCACCCAATACCCTCTTAACCCCCTTCTACAAATCCCCTTGGCATGCCTATGATTCCTTCCAACTCACTAATTTTCTCTCCGTACACTATACAACACCACTTTTAGGTTACAAAGCCTCTTGGGTTTTTGTAGTGGCAACCATTGCCAACATTGATCGCACACTACCAATCTTTCTAATGTTGTTGTAGTTAAAATAGCCATCTAGGGAACTAAGTGAGGCAATCACCCTATCATAGCTAACCATTTTTCTTTCCTTTCAACTTTAGACAAAGATATATTCCTTTCAATAGGTGTTTTCTTATTTTGCATGCATTAGAAGCATAGAGATTGTTGGAAAATAACTCTTATTAAGTTTCAAAACATTCAAAAGGCTTGGACACAAGCATCTATTGACAATGCTAGCATTCTCCCTACACATGGGCACCTAGAACTTGGACAATAATGTTTGACAACATTTTGAACCTCGTACCAAGCTCGAAAGGCCCTCTTCCAACTTGTACCAACCTTTTGCTACCTTCTACCTTTATCGAAAGTCAAATAAATAACACCTTACTCTTTTCTACTTCAATAACAATTACAATTACATTCCTAACTCTTTGTTTTATCTTTACTTGATAAATATAAACCTAATAGTAGATTAAATAATTTCTAAAAAAAATCAATCACATTAGTTTAAGTAGAAAAACACACTAGAAATGAAAACTAAAACTCCTAAAAAGCAATCTCCATTTCCATTTCACTTAAAAACTTTTGCTATGAATTGTTTTTAACTATTGTTGTTGTGATATATTTATAGGGCAAATTGCACTTTCGTTTACATTTGTTACAAGTAACTAGCATATACATCTATAAATATGTGCAATGGATATTGCGAAAACATGAGAACTTGATGGTGATAATGATATCAGATATTAAAACAAGAGACAGATAAGGTATTTGTTAATTATTATCCTTGATGACATAGCCAGAACAAACAGAAAGATTTTTGAGCGCCATCTTCCACTCATTAAGCTTTTTCAAGGAGTATATGCCCTTCTTTTCATATATCCATGCAGTTCATGTGAAAAATCTATTACAATTACTGATTATTAATCTCCTATCTATAAAGATTATTTGACTTTCGAAAATTAATTCATAGCAAATACTGAAAAATAATACAACTGCAACCTCATGAATAAAACTCACAGGAATAGAGAAGAAAACATGCAAACTAATAAACACAATATTTTTGGACAAATTGTCCCTGGAGAAACCCCGGAGGGAAAACCAATACTGCAGATGAGGAATTATATTAATCTTCAGCAAATCAAGAGATACAAAAGAACTGCTTGCCTCTTACTGACAAAGCTCCGACAATATTCTTCACCGGATATTCTTCTCTTAATTTCTCCTATTGAAATTCCACTGATGTTGCCTCCAACGCTATCACTGCGCCCTCGCTATCACTGCAAGACTATTTGCTATCACTGCAAATATTTCTTCAACTTGTGTCTATCAGTATTGTATTCTCCAAATTCCCAATGACCCCCTTTTAAACTATTCTCATTGGAAAACCAATGGCCAAAATTTAATCTCAATCAATGGCTAAGATTAATTAGACTCTAACAAACCCTAACTAACTGGTTTCTAGAAGTCTCTAGAGGAATCAATTATTTAATTAAATTATTAAATATATGGACCTAACTAACTTCTATCTAGAAGTCTCAAGAATTAAATACCAATTCTTGGAATTGGAGAAAGAACTGTCTGAGCTACAATATTAAATTAACACTCCCTCTTAGCGAGGAAGGTGTTCTACATAACACCCAACATATCTCTGAAGAAGATGAATTTTGTTTTTCCCAATGCCTTTGTCATAATGTCTGCTACCTGCTGATCTGTAGGTATATACTATAGCTGAATAATCCCCCGTTGTACACAATCCCTAATGAAATGATACCTGATGTCTATATGCTTAGACCTATCATGAAACACCGGATTCTCAGACAACTTGATGCAACTCTGATTGTCACAGTGTATCACTGTAGTCTCAACCCTCTGACCTAACAAGGCTACCAGCAACTTTCGAAGCCATATCGCCTCACATGTCGCCATACTAGCTGCTATGTATTCTGCCTCTGCAGAATTCAGGGCCACGGACTTTTGCTTCCTGCTGTACCAAGAGACAACTCCTGATCCCAAGCTAAAGCAACACCCTGAAGTGTTTTTCCTGTCCATTGTACTGCCTGCCCAATCTGCGTCAGTATAGCCTATCAACTTGATACCATCACCTCGAGTATATTTGATCCCATACTCGATTGTACCACGCAAATACCACAACACATGCTTTGTCGTTGTCCAATGCATTCTCTTCGGCTCAACCATGAACTGACTAAGAGAATTTACTGCAAAAGATATATCTGATCTAGTGATGACCAAATACATGAGAGACCCAATCAACTGTCTATATAAGGTGGGGTCTACATCCTTCTCCCTGGATGAGTCTACCTTCTTCCAATTCTTGATCATAGGAGTAGACATGGCTCTGCAATCCTCCATCTCGAACCTCCTCAATATTTCAATGCAGTATTTCCCTTGTCCAAGGAAAATCTCACCATCTGTCTGCCATACCTCCATGTCTAGAAAGTAGTGCATAAACCCTAAATCCTTCATCTCGAACTTTGCTGCAAGGTCTCGCTTGCACTCCTCTATGAGCCCTAGTGAACCTGTTAAAAACAAGTCGTTCACATATAGACCAAGAATGAGAATCTCACCCCCAACTACCAAGTAGTAGAGATTAGCATCCGCCTCACTCTTCACAAAACCCAATCCCTACAAGTATTCATCAATGCGCTCATACTACGCCCTGGGAGCTTGCTTGAGTCTGTACAAAGCTCTCTTCAATCTGCACACATGGGTTTCACTGTTGTGTGCTACAAAGCCCTTTGGTTGTTCTATGCATACTTCCTCTTTCAACTCACCATTAAGAAACGTTATCTTGACATCCATTTGATGGATCTGCCATCCCATCTATGTTGCAAGAGAGATCACAGCTCGTATAGAAGTATACCTGGCCACTGGAGCGAATGTCTCCTCATAGTTTATTCCCTCCTTCTGAGAGAAACCCTTGGCCACAAACCTTGCCTTGTATTTCTCGATGCTACCATCTGCACCGTGCTTGATTTTATAGATCCAGCAAGATCCAACCACTGCCCTATCTGTCAGTCTAGGCACAACCTCCCACACATCGTTCTGCACTATTGAGGTATATTCCTCAACCATTGCATCTCGCCACACTTGTTGTGCGGCCTCCTAATAACTGGAAGGCTCACTATCTATCAACTGACTAACTAAAGCCATATAGTCATTATACCTGGCTAGTTATCTCCACTGCCTACTACTCATCCTAGGAGCTCCCATAAACTCCTGAGTATCCTGTTGGTTATTGCTACCAACTGTAGAGGATGAAATATCAACCCCCATGTGTTCCTGATGCATCTCTTGGATCTACTGCATCTGTTGCTCCATACTCTACGAACTCTCAACACCTGAGTTTGTGCTTGTACTAGTCACTGTACTCGAGCTTCGCTGTCCCTGATCTGATTGCTCAATCCTTGGAGCTTCTGTTGGCTGCTCACTCTGATTATCTGCTAGCAAATCTCTGGACCTTCTAAATGCCTTGTCCTCCATGAACTTGACATCACGCTTGACTATAATCCTCTTGGCCCCTGGAATAAATATCCGATATGCCTTTGAGGTCTCGTTGTACCCCACAAAGTACCCTTTCTCTGCAGTCTGATCTAACTTGGAATGTGTAGCATCTGGAATGTGACAATATGCCAAACTCCCAAATATCTTATAGTGGCTAACATTTGGCTTCTTCCCTGAGAACGCCTCCTCTGGTGTTATCTTTCCCAATACCTTATGTGGAACCCTGTTTTGTATGTATACTGTTGTACTGCATGCCTCTGCCCGTAAGTAACGTGGCATATCCTGGTCATACAACATAGCCCTTACCGCCTCTGATATAGACCGATTCTTCCTTTCAGCAACCCCATTCTGCTGTGGGTTGTAAGGAACAGTCCACACTCTCTTGATTCCTTCCCTGGTACAGAACTCCTGGAACTCTTTCCCTTTGTACTCGCCTCCATTGTCTGACCGAAGAACCTTTATCTTCCTGCCTGTCGAATTCTCCACAAGAGCTTTGAACTCTTGGAAACGATTGAAAACCTCATCCTTGGTCTTCAAGAAGTATATCCAGGTCTTCTTGGAGAAATCATCAATAAAAGTAACAAAGTACTTGTATCCTCTAAGAGATTTCGTCGACATTGGTCCACATATATCTGAATGTACTAGATCAAGAACACCCATGGATCTGGTGTCACTCCTTGGAAAAACTGTTTTCACAAACTTCCCCAACACACATCCCTTACATACATCATCATGCTCTATGCTCACCTCTGGAACACCTGTCACTGTCTCACGAAGCAATTTAAGTGCCCCATGATGTATATGGCCCATCCTCCTATGCCATAGCTCTCCTTGATCTCTAGAATTTTCGTTGCTCATCAGTGCCTTATGAGTATCAAACTGTAACCTGTAAAGTCGGCTGCTCCTAACTCCAATAGCTATGGGTGATTTTCAATCCTTATGCTTGATTAACACATTTGACCCTCTAAAGAGTACATTGTAGCCTTTATCCTGAAGGACAGATACGGAAATAAGATTCACACCCAAGCCTGGCACATGCAACACATCATGAATGGGAATCGGCTTGCCATTCTCCCTCTAAAATATAACAGTCCCTTTTCCAACTGGATTTAGTTTGGACATGTTCTCCATAGAAATCTGAATTCTGATGTCCTCCTTATAACTGGAGAAATATTCTCCAACTCCTGTCATATAAAATGACGCCCCACTGTCTATATACTAAACACCCTGTGAGGTTGAGCTAACCATACAAGCCATGAGTGCAAACTCATCTTCCATTCTGCTAGAGAGCTCATCTGCACTTGCTGAAGTTGTCGTCTGCTTCTTGCCTTTCTTCTTTTGTGGGCAATTGTTGACATAGTGGCCAAACTCGTGACAGCCGTAGCACCTGACTTTAGACAAGTCCTTCTTCTTCTCACCTTTAGGATTTGATCCTTTGCTAGACCCCTTCTTTGCTTTACCTTTTCCTGCTAGGGCAACGTTTTCCTGTTCTGCCTAAATTTTCTGACTCTTACTGCTAGCACCACTAACAAGGCTTAGTCTAAGCTCCTCCTGAGTGAAATCACTCCATAGTCGATCCCAACTCAGTAAGGTGTCTCGTCCATTAATAACTTGAATAAAGACATCCCACTGCTTAGTAAACCCATTTAGGGCTATCCGTACTAGCTCGTCATCATCTAGTTTATCTCCCACAGCTGCCAACTCATCCTTGACAAGTCTAAGTCTGGTGAGGTAACTTGTAATGTCCTCTCCCTTGTTCATCCTGGTATTCCTCAACTTTTCTCTGAGAATCAGCTTCCTGTTAATGGTAGCATTCTGGTACAAATTCAAAATGGCGTCCCACATCTTCTTCGTTGTATCCAACTCTGCGATATGTGGAACAATATGATCCTTAACACCATCAAGAATCAACCTTTTTGCCTTGGCATCTTCCTTCTTATATGTTAAGAGTTGCGCTGGATCTGTAGGTACAACTACAACACTGGTAACATATTCCTTGATACCATTCTCTTCCAGCAATAAAGAAATTTTGGCTTTCTAGACACCAAAATTTGAAGCTCCATCCAATCTGTCATGATCTCTTAAACCTACTGAGGCCATCTCAAACAAAAATAATAATAACAAAAATAATAATACTGAAGAAGTAGAACTGGGTTTTATAAACCCTCTATTTTTTTCTTTTTGTGCCTGCGCTGAGCTCTTTCAACCCTTAGATTTGCTCTGATACCATGTGAAAAATCTATTGCAGTTACTGATTATTAATCTCCTATTTATAAAGATTATTTGACTACCGAAATAAATTCACAGCAAATACTGAAAAATAATACAACTGCAACTTCACGAATAAAACTCACAGGAATAGAGAAGAAACCATGCAAACTAATAAACACAATATTTTTGGACAAATTGTCCCTGGAAAAACCCTGGAGGGAAAACTAGTACTGCAAATGAGGAATTATATTAATCTTCAGCAAATCAAGAGATACAAAAGAACTGCTTGCCTCTTATTCACAAAGCTCCGACAATATTCTTCACCGGATATTCTTCTCTTAATTTCTCTTGCTGAAATTCCACTGCTACTGCCTCCAATGCTATCACTGTGCCCTTGCTATCACAGAAAGACTATTTGCTATCACTGCAAATATTTATTCAACTTGTGTCTATCAGTATTGTATTCTCCAAATGCCTAATGACCCCCTTTTAAACTATTCTCATTGGAAAACCAATGGCCAAGATTTAATCTCAATCAATGGCTAAGATTAATTAGACTCTAACAAACGCTAACTAACTGGTTTCTAGAAATCTCTAGAGAAATCAATTATTTAATTAAATAATTAAATATCTAGACCTAACTAACTTCTATCTAGAAGTCTCAAGAATTAAATACTAATTCTTGGAATTGGAGAAACAACTGTCTGAGCTACAATATTAAATTAACAGTTCAAATGTGCAGGGATCCAATGTGTGTGGATCTAACATGTTCCCCTGCTGAGCTACTGCCACCAAATCAGCCTTCCTGATGGTCGATAAACAATCCGCCACAACTACAGTTTTTCTTCCGATCATGAAATGATCAAAAGCCTCCTGAACCAGTTTTTCTGATTCTACATCCAGAGCACTGATGGCTTCATCTAGAAGAAGTATGGCGGAGTTCTTAAGCATTGCTCTGGCTATTGCAATGCGTTGCTTTTGACCTCTCGATAGCTGAAACATTTCTCTCAAACAACAAGAGGCAGAAATGAAAAATCTTGAAATGGAAGCGTATTAGAATCATGTACAATGCCCCAAGTTCAATACTACCAGCAACTATCAATCTCTAAACATCTCTGGAATCGATTACTCTTGCCTCTTCAACTACCATCATTTCCATTACACTCCCACCCACTTCCATTTCTCTATTGTTTGTTACATTCTCCTTCTCCTCCACTTTCGTCTTGACCGCAACAATGCCTATCAATTTCTATCCATGCATTTCAAATGTACACGGACTCCTAGTTGTGGCTATAGGATGCCTCCCGACATAAGGACTCCTAGCTATGGTTGTATGACGCTTCTCGACGTAAGGACTCTTGGTTGGGAAATGGCTATACAACCCTCAAAACGGTCATTTGATCATATATATTAATTAATTAAAAATAAAGAAAACATTGTATCTTATCAAATGGACAATTCGGCTCATTTTGGGGGCTACATAGCCATTTCCTCCTGATTGTGGTTGTAGGACACCTCTTGACAAAAAGAGTAAGGGGGGAAAATGCCACGATCTCCAAAGAAAACGTGTTCAAAAATAGAAACATGACAACTAGTCATCAGCCTACTGGTAAGAATGTTTGGTTCACACAGAAGGATGAAGCTAGGTGAGAAGATGGATGTTTACCCTCCAAACAAAAAAATCAGTGGTTTTTTTTATTCCTTGCTAAGGAAATATTTAAGATGGAATTGATAAATTTTAAATGTCATATGATCCATATTTTTAAATAAAATTTAGAATTTTAAAAAGGATATCAACCAGGCCGTTACATATACACAAAAGTCCTTAAGTGATTGAGGAATACTTTTAATCTTTCCTCTTTTACACCAACTTAAACTTGCAACTTTTGACATGTAAGATTTCTATTTTAGAGGAAAAACATATTTTATGTTATTCTTTTTACTTTCACGAGATTGTCCTTTGAGTAAGAGAAAAAGTGCCCAACCCATTTCAATGAAATCCCATCCTTAAAATAGCAAAAGAATAAACTGTAATTTGAAAAACTTGCGCCTTTATTCATCTTTTTGATATTTCTTCAAACTCTTAGAATTTATTTTTGCACATTTTGAATTGAAATTCCTTTTTTAAAATTCAACACCAGATTTGACTCTGTTTTTTTCTAAGTTTAAACAGTGCGTTGAGATTTGAAAACCAGCGCTGGAATTTAAAGCAGGCTTAAAATGCATTCTACAAAGATTTTTTGGTAAGTATATGAATTAACTGAATATTTAACATTAATTGTATTTTGAAAGTCTGCAACTGGTTCCCTTCTAACTACAAAATTAGATTTCATATCACACCGCATACACTCTCTTGAGGTTGTACAACATATATTTTGGCTCTTCACAATTACACTTGCTTATTTGCTAATTTAGACCGTTTAAGTGTTCTGCAAATACTTATGTCAAGGTCAAAAAATTTAGAATTTTCGCAAACGGCCTATTATGTATATCAATTTGAACAACTGCAAAAGTTCATTTTAACCGGAACGAATAGTCACTCAGATATTCTAAAACTTTACTGTTCACCAAGTTATGCCAAAGAACAGTGTTATGCGAGAAAATTTGCATCTTAACTGGAAATTTGATTAATTACTTAGATGTATTTAGATTGGTCGAGATTATGCCAAAACAAATTGTGATAATATTATGATTTCATAACAAACTGATTATATATTTGAAAAATACCGTTGCACAGAGGCGTGAAGTGCTTGTGGCTCCAATGAAAAAGACATTATTTTTCCTACACGATTAAATGTGCCTAGGAGCCAGTAACATTTTGAGATAACAAATAACTGCAAAGTGAAAAACCAATATGAGGAGGCTGACTATATTAACTATAATTTTGAAATTCAAGTTCCTGCAAACATTTACAATTAAGAAAATTGTGGATATTACCTGCCCTCATTTTCTCTCTTTAAGCATTACATATCTATGGACCATAGAACAAAGTAATATCCAGAAGCATTCAACACAAAATTGAAGAGAAGCGTATAACAAAAACAAGATTACAGTTTATGAAAGCATTCACAACAATTGTGATGTCTTATTTTCCCTTTTTATGCCAAACTAACAGAAACAATTCAAAATCCTACTTGGCAATCCATATTTATATCGACACGCAATTGAACTTTTAGATTAAATGTAATCAGATCCTGAAATACTTAATTTAAATGTCATAGGTTCACTTGCCATTCTGGGCCACTGGTAGACATCAGTATCTAAATTAAATTACATTCAATTTTTAAGCATTAGATGCCTGAAACTGATGAAATGATCCAAATAATTTAATGTCTTACATGACTATTCTAGAGGCATGTCAACAGAAGATTCTACAGCATAAAAACTTGAAAATTGAAATACATAAATTAACACAATGCATGCCAATATTTAAAACTTATTCACCATCCTTCCGGGTGATTGCAGAGGCACGTTAATGTAAAATTGCACAGGACATCAACACAATATTTGCACAGAAACGCATAAAGCCTAAAATGATTAAATTGAATTGTAGGGAAGCATATCAACAGAAATTGTATATTGTGACAACTAAAATATTGTTTCGCTACATGAAATTGCAGTGTGAAAGCCTATATTGTTTCACTATCCTACATGATTACAGAATCACATCCACACAAAACTACAAAAAAGTACATCCATGCAAACCTATATGGAGTGAAATCCTGAATAGTTATAAACAATGCATGCTATGAGCACCATAAACACTGATTCACTTTCCTACACGATGATTTAACAGAGTATTACACAGAAACACTTGCAGATAGACTGCCCATTGCAATGGATCGCCAATACACAAGAACTGCTGAAAAGGGGGAAGGCACCAGATCTAGAATGCTGTGGATAGAAAATCAAGAGACGACCCTGCCAAAAAGCCATGAACTCACTAACCCCGATGTTTGAGTGCATGATGCATGTTCATCTTGAGCAGACTTGAACCATGTCATGAGCCTAAGTTTCAGCATCCCAATCAATTATCCTAGTCTTGTTAAGGTGTTGGAGCCAATTGCATAGAAATAAATTAGTGTATCCACAAAAACTTGAAGAGAAACATCTCCATGAGAAAACCCAAGAACCCCACATGTAATGATCAAAGCACTGATATGTTCATTCAGATTTCGTGAACCATCTCTGTAGAACTTTTGAAGGTTCTTCCTTGGACCAAGAAGTTAATCATTATGTTGGGAGTAGACATTCCAGATACCATATCGGTAAAAAGTCGAACCCTATGAAACCTTGAAATTCCTAGGTTAAATGTACTCAAGACCTGAAATACTTCAATTAAATGTACTAGGTTCACTTGCCGTTCTTGGCCACTGGTAGCAATCACCCCCTAAATTAAATTACATTAAAGTTTTAAGAGATAGATGGCTGAAACTGACTGAATAATCCAATTAATTTAACAACTTCATGACTGTTCCAAAAGCATGTCAACACAAATTCCATGGCACAACTTGAAATACTCAACTAGCCTGAAATACTTATTCACCATCCTTCACAGTGATTGCATAAGCAAATTAACATAATATTGCGCAGGATCACCTCAACACAATATTGCACAGACGCACATTAATCCTTAAATAATTAAATTAAATTGCAGGGAATTATATTTCAGAAAATTGCAGTGTGAAAGTGTAAAATATTGCTAACTACAGAAAATTGCACCGCATGAAAGCCTAAAACATTGATTCAGTAATCAACATATCCTACACAATTAGGAAAGCACATGAACACAAACTTGTATGGCATGAAACCCTGGCATAATTATATGAAAACAATGCATGCCATGAACATCTGAAATACTGATTCACTATCCCACAGATTTAAAACAATATTGCACAGAAGCACTTATAGAGAATCAGAGATGATCCAGTAAGGATAGAGATTAAATCTTGTCAATCCTCCTTACCTCACAACTTACCAAGGTGCAGAGAGTTACTCTAAATGGGCCAACTACGGGGAGATTAATCCCCATTCACAAATTATTACCATGTGCTCCATTTTTCATTCTCAAGGAATCCATAAGCCACATCAACAAACATTACAACACAAAATATTTCCTTCACTACTGTTAGCTTTCATCATCGGTAGAGCACATAGAGAAGAACAATTGCAGTAAGGCAAATTTCATTTAAATACAAGGACTGTCTATTTGATTTTCACCATTTGTATCTTCAAATATTAAAGCAAACTAACAGACTAAAGCAACGACTGTTGTTGAAACAAAACAAAAAAACAGAAAAACACCATGGAGGATTTCACCACGTTCTTTAGCAAACTATTCTCAATAATGAAAATTTAATATTCTCTAATAATCCCAAAAGCAAGGATGGATTACCATCTTCTCCAAAAACCCATTTCAACCATCTATGTAGATTCTGAAATGGTGGCCTGAAACCATAAATTGAGCTCAAACAGGGCATTTCCCCATGCCCAGGCAAATATAACAAATGTTTTCCAAATGGCGATAGCAATGTAAAATCTAAAAGAGGTTATGTAGATTCTGAAATGGTGGCCTGAAACCATAAATTGAGCTCAAACAGGGCATTTCCCCATGCCCAGACAAATATAACAAATGTTTTCCAAATGGTGATAGCAATGTAAAATCTAAAAGAGGTTCTTCACCATCATTGGGAATACTTCACATTCTAAGCACCAGAGACTGCCAAGACTGATTGCAACTTTAAAACACAGTCTTGGCACAAAAAATATGGACCTTTCTCTTTCAAAGTCTTTCCAAACTCACCTCTAGTGGATTTCTCCACAGTTCCTTTAGATTCATTCAATATCAGGGGTGAATATCATCTACAATCAGCTCTCGTATCTTAAAATTGTGAACTCTCGATATCTGTATGAGATAGTGGAGGCTTTTTTGCCATGCACCAAACAAGATTTCAACCTCTTAGAAAGTGATTCAAAAAAAAAAAATCTTGCCAATGTAAATATAGATTCTTAAAGGCCTCCAAAACAACTCAAATGGAATCTGCCATTGATTTTTACAGAGCTCTAATTTGAAATTTCCGTTCTCATTGAGCTTAGGTGGTCATTTCAAGAGCACAATGCTGAAATTTAGCTTCTTGATCAGCCATCATGGAATGTTCTGACTAATTCTACTAATGATTTGTTGAAACCTTCCTGATAATGCTCTCAATCGTTCCAAGAATGGACACTCCAATCCACCATTTTGTCATTGAATCCAGCTATAAAATTTGACTAGTCATCAAAGTGCATGATGAATTACAAGCATGTGACTACATCGCAGGAGCTGAAATGTCTTCCACTCCTATGATTTAATGAGTTTGTTTTTGTAGAAAAAGATGAGTAGACATCCACCCTCATCTTCAATGCAAGTGTACTGAGGTCTCTTTGACCTTCATGAGGATTCAAGGCTTGCACGATAGGTGAACCAGCTCCAGCTAGTCATGTGAAAATAGAAACAACTTTGTAGTTAAAATACAATGTTAGACACGCTATCCATTAAGACTATGCTAAAACAAGGATTACAATATCACAATGAATTACTAATCTATCTTGGATTGTCAATCAGCCCAAGTATCCTACATCAGACATCCCGAGTATATGAAAAATCTCATGAGCAGGAGTCCATGAGTCTTGGGTGAGATCCACTAATGGTCAGCCATAATGAGCAATATCAAAATGATTCATCCAAAGCTACATCTTCACCAGCCTTGCTCTTCCATTTGACTAAATACTCCTTGTATGCTATGCCTCTTGTTTGCATGATAACTCTGAAATTTGAAATTGCATTAATTTCTTGCCTTCTTTCTTAGGTAGCTGCTGCCTCCAATTTGGAATAGGCAAATTTGAATCAACATCATCGCTATTTAGCTGTCCTCCCTGGCAAGGATACAAGTCTACAACATTGAAGGCTGGGTATATGTCAATTCCATCCAACAACTCGATCTCATATGCATTCACTGAAAACCATTGGCTTTGCACTTTCCTACTTTTTTCCATTCGAGCTTGTTATAGATACTACCGGTGCACAAAGTCGTAGGTCCCAAATCCCTAAAGCCAGATCCCCTCTTGAGTGCCAAGGATGTCAAACTTAGGACAAAAATTTCAAACTTATGATCAAGTTGAGCAACTATGGACCAATTTACTAAAGAGGTTAAGACCTTCGACTTTTGGCTCTATTGGACCAGGGAAGGGCTTCTCTAAGGTGCTACTTCTAAGCAAAATTGCATGTGATGAACATATACCTTGCCACAAACCATACCCAGCAATAGTATACCCCTATTCAAGTTGCCATTCTATATCTGTATGCTGATTTGATAATACAAGTTTCTGCACCATAAAGCAGATGAACTACCACATGAAGTGTCCAAGGATGTGATTTCTGATAGCCCCTAATGCTGTTATGGACATCCAAGCATGGCGGTGAGAAAGTCCAACTACAACACAAACTGAAATGAAGTTCAAATTTAATGGTTGTGTCCAAGGATGTGATTTCTGATAGCCCCTAATGCTGTTATGGACATCCAAGCATGGCGGTGAGAAAGTCCAACTACAACACAAACTGAAATGAAGTTCAAATTTAATGGTTTTAAGTGTTGATTTGATGAGAGGTTGAGTAAAGGCAAACAAGTGCCTATATTCAATAGGGCAAATAGAGTTTGGAAGTTTCAAACACAAAGGATGAAACAACTGAAATTCACCTACAATACCTTAATCAAGATACTGATAAAGACTATGCCTTCAAACCCTATGCATAGAGATAGGAAGGTGAATGAAATTGTAGAACATTAAAAGAATCTAATTTAATAATCCCTGAATAAAACCTGCACATTTCTTGTATTATCCTGGAAAGATACCTTGCAAAAGCTTTACAAGGATTTTACAATCATTTGGCTAGCTAACTAATCAGAAATAACATCCAAAAATATACACAATACACATGGATACATTAAAATAATGTTGAATCTACGCATTGAATCTGTTCTTCTTGGATTACAATGTTTTATTACATATTTGGGACAAAACCCAAATCATTACAATTTAAATGTGTTGAAACCCTGTACTAGAGACAAACCTTAGTAGCCTAGAAGTTCCTTCTCTTATTCTCACTCTACAACCTATTTTCCCATTCCTTGAACAATGAAAATCTGGAAATATGTATCTTTCAGCACATCCATGCAACATTGGGCAGAGTGACAAAGTCACCCATCATTGCAGAGATCACCCACGCCTTTGACATCATCATCCTTAATACCCTTGTGCAAAAAATCACCACTTCAGGATGTGTAAAGGTACACTAGGCATCTTTCTTGGAGGACAATGCATTACTAACCAGCTTGCAGAAGTATGTCTATGCTCACGTTGGGGGCCTCTTCCCATGTCATTATCTTCTCCAAAGCGAGCATTTGTATCAGTGTATGATGCGATAAAAATGTCACTGGAAATGGATTCAAACAGGTTCATTTACGGCGCTTTGCAGAGGAACGGTATCAAATTGGGGAGCGACATGGTGGACAACTTCAAGCTCAAATACCACCCCATCATTGTGGCTGGTGAAAATCCTCAACCTTCCAGGGCAACAGCAACGGATTCTGAAGAACACCAAGATGAAAATTCTGTAGGGCTTTGCAAGATGGAGGAATGATTTTCCCCAATCCTGCTCTGCAAATTTTGTTTTTGATATACACTAATGTTTAAGCTCCTAACTTTGGGCAATTGTAAACACGCCAATCTTAAATTTTGGCTTATGATACCTCATTATGGGCAACAAAATATGGGCAACTGTAAACATGCTAGTCAGGCTTATGGTATTTTGTCTCATGCAAAATGGGCTTTTGAATTTCAACCCAGTATATCCTCGTTCAGGTTGAGAAATCCCTGAGAGCTCCACTGTAAATCTTTTTTATGCTAATATAGTAATACAATACAAGCTTAGGCCTTTTACCCTTAAAACAAAAAAGGTACACTAGGCATGCAAAAATCTTCCTTTTTGATTGCAGCCATACTGCACATTATTGGTGTTGCTAGGTTATGGTGTAAAGGGAAAGGAGGAGCCCACAAAATCCTTAAAATGGCAACTTGGAGATGGCATGAGAACCATCAGGGCCAAGATCCAACCACCATATTAATGGTTGTATGGGCATCTTCATCTTCCATCATTAAAAAATGACTTTGAATCCACACTCTTGGAATAAACAATGATTTTTGGGCGAGAGAGTATGATTGAGTAGCTATAGGGCGTTATTAGGTCATTAATGGCAACCAAGGTCATGCAAGGAGGTAAGTGGGAATGAACAATGTTAAACGCAAGAGTTTCAAAATTTCAAGGGTCGAGGGTAAAAGATACTTTTATAACCCATACCACTTGTCAAGGATCCGAGATCGGGTGTGACATACTTCATGCTTAAAGCAAGCAAATAAGAGTATCTCTGCCTCCAAAAGGATATGTGAATGAAATTATTGAGTCAGAGATCAAAGATACCGTAGAATTCATCCCAAAAGGCAAGCAAATAACAATAGGTCCAAATTCACGAATCCAAAAAGATAACATAATGGGAAATGTTAGGAATCGAAAGTCGGGAATACTTTGTAACTCAAACCAGAAACACCACTTTAAAGGTATCCCCACATCTCCAACTCTAATGAAAGTATATAGAAGGAAATATTGAAACTCGAGGATTGGAGATACCAAGGAATCAACGCCATAAGGATGCCAAGAAAAGGACGGCCAAAACCATGACTTTGGAGAATAGCATTGTAAAAAGGATGAAGAATACACCATACCTTATACCACAAGGGATATGGCTAAGAAAACCACTGATGCCACAACTCCAAAAAGTGACTTAGTGTAAACAATCAAGGAATCGAGGGTTGGATGAAAGGCATGTTGGTAAGAGAAAGTTTGAAACTTTAACAAAGGCAAGGGAAAGAGTGGGAGGTTGGAGGAAAGAGATGTCGAGAAGTGAAACTCCAAAATCCCAACAAGAAAAGGGAACGAAGGCAAGGGTTGAGAAAAAATTACTCAAAAATGGAAAACTCCAACACAACAAAATCTAGGAATTTGAATATAAAACATCCACACTTGGAACTTTTTGGCACCTTGGCAAATTCCAACACATGATAGGCACATGGGGGATGATGGAGAACACATATGCAAACTTTGGCCAAGGGAGACGCATGAGAAAACATCTCAAATCAGTTATCTATGATGATCATAATAAGGCCAAAATGCAAAAGGGGGCCAAGATTCAAGCACAATCAGACAAAATCAAATTGGGCACCAACGGATCCCTTTCAAAAACCTCTCCTTCCTTAAATAAGTGTAAGATGAAGTCAACTACTTGAAATTCCACCTCCATCTCTTGAAATCAGCATGTTCTTTGTATTTGATGGTATGCTAATTCAATTGTTCATGTACTCCCTTCATGTAATCAGCAAAGTCTTCTACTTCAACACTGATCATGCTCACATCTATCAAGTTTCTCAACTCAACGACACCTCTAGGATTGTGAGTGATAGGCCAAACTAAACTATAACTTTATTCTTAACTTCTTCCACAAGATCCTTCTCTAGAAATGCCTAATAAACCTCATGTCTCTAAAAACCAAGAAATGGATCATTTCACGGATGCGATGAGGACAAAATCCCTCCTCGTTGCTCCCCCACTACCACTTGCAAGTGGGGATTTCACCCACACATCCCTACAAAAGTTAGGAACATCCCGAGATGTCCCTACAGAAGCAAAGGTCATCCTAAGTATATCCCCCATGCAAGGGGCATTGACAGGAGCTCCTCAATGTCCCTAGGACAAACAAAGGACACCAAAATCATCCCTTGATCATCCTAGCATTACAAGGAGTCTCCAAACCAAACAAAGTTTCTCTTCTATCATGATGAAATGCACATACGGTTGACCTTGGAAGAAAGAAGGAATATTTATATGGTATTGGAGACAAGATATACCACTAAAACAATTGCTATTGTTTTCTTTACTATGCTCTATTATCTTATAACTTTAGGAAGTTGGCAATCAAATATATCTTAATTTTTATGTCAATGACACCTCAAACTTAGTAGAGATAGGAGGAAGTAGTGAGGGTAGGGTTGTGGTGGATGTTATCAAGTTTTCATAAATATCTACTCAAGCTTAGTAGAGAGTGGAGGAAGCAATGAGGTTAGGGTGGTGGTTGATGTTATCAAGTTTCCATTAATCTTTGAGTTTATGCTGATGTTGTAAGGAGTTTCTAAAAACACAAAAGAAAATAAATAAAAAATTCAAGAATAATGATATTCTTGTCTTCATCTATGTAGCCCTCATCATTTACATTGGTTAGATTCCTTTGCTTCACCACTCTATGAAGAATAAAGATTTGCCAAAAGAATGAGAATTTAATGTCTAATAGAACATAGGAATTGCAGGTAAGACTTTATTTATAATAATATAATATATTTATTATTAATTAATTTAATTAATGAATAAATATATACTAGACATGCACCACCAACCACCATCCCCCAAAATTTTGGTCCATGGCCTCCTTATCCCTAAAATTTGTCCCAATGTCCCTTAGTCCCTTCATCACAAAGCTTTGTGGAACATAGCTAAGATTTTATTTATAATAATATAATTTATTTATTATTAATTAGTTTAATTAATAAATACTAGACATGCACCACCAACCACCAGCCCCCGTCCCCCCAAACTTTGCTCCATTGTCTCCTTATCCCTAAAACTTGTCCCTATGTCCCCTTGTCCCCTTATCACGAAACTTTGTGGAACATAGCTATAAACACTATGCTTCTTGCTGGCCCACTTGCTAGCCCATACAATTTCACTACCAAAAGTTGTCCCTATGTCAACCTATCCCCTCATCACAAAACTTTGTAGAACATAGCTAAAAACACTATGCTTCTTGCTGGCCCACTTGCTAGCCCATACAATTTCACTACCTCCTTGAAAAATAAGTTCATTGTATTCCCAACATCATTAATCTTTTTGTGTGCCACAAATTGAGTCATTTTAGAAGATCAATTAACAATTACAAAATGGAACCATTTCCCTTTTTTGTCTTAGGCAAGACTAAGGCAATATCCATGCTTATGTACATATTTATTTATTTATTTATTTAATAAACAAATATATGTTAGATTTGCACAACCAACCACCATCCCCGGCCCCCAAATTTCGGTCCATAGTCTCCTTATCCCCAAAACTTGTCCCTATGTCCCACAATCCCCTCATCACGGAACATCGTGGGAACATAGCTAAAAACATTATGCTTCTTGTTGGTCCACTTGCTAGCCCATACAATTTCACTACCTCCTTGAAAAATAAGTTCATTGCATTCCTAGCATCATTAATCTTTTTATGTGCCACGAAATGAGCCATTTTAGATCCATCAACAATTACAAAATAGAACCATTTCCTTTTTGTGTTCTACGCAAGACTAAGGCAATATCCATGCTTAAGTACATATTTATTTTTTTATTTACTAAACATATATTAGATTTGCACCACCATCCAAAATCCCCCCAAATTTTGGTCCATTGTCTCCCTATCCCCAAAACTTGTCCCTAACCTTTTATGTCATAGGCAAGACTAAGGCAAGATCCATGCCTATGTACATATTTATTTATTTATTTAATAAATATATATTAAATTTGTGCCACCATCCAACATCCCCCCCAAATTTTGGTCCATAGTCTTCTTATCCGCAAAACTTGTCCCTATGTCCCACAATCCCCTCATCACAAAACATTGTGGAACATAGCTAAAAACACGATGCTTCTTGTTGGTCCACTTGCTAGCCTATACAATTTCACTACCTCGAAGAAAAATAAGTTCATCACATTCCTAGCATCATTAATCTTTTTATGTGCCATGAAATGGGCCATTTTAGATCCATCAACAATTACAAAATAGAAAAATTTCCCTTTTGTGTTCTAGGCAAGACTAAGGCAATATCCATGCTTATGTACATATTTATTTGTTTATTTAATATTAGATTTGTGCAACCAGCCACTATCCCCCATCCCTCAAAATTTTGGTCCATAGTCTCCTTACCCCAAATATTGTCCCTACATCCTCTAGTCCCTTCATCACAAAACTTTGTGGAACAAAGTGAAAAATACTATGCTTCTTGCTAGCCCATGCTCACTACCTCCTTGAAAAATAAGTTCATTGCATTGATAGCATCATTAGTCTTTTTGCATGCCACAAAATGAGCCATTTTAGAAGATCCATCAACAATTACAAAATGGAACCATTTCCCTTTTTTGTCTTGGCAAGACTAAGGCAATATCCATGCTTATGTACTCCCAATCTCTTTCTCAAATTGGCAACAGTTAGTACAATCCTACACTCTAACTCTTGTCTTTGGCTAGTTGACATTTTCTACAAAACTCTTCAAACCCCTTTTCACTTCAGCTATCATCTCCAACCAAATTATCTCACTCAACTAAGCCAATGTTTTGTCAAAAGCCAAAATGTACTACCAACCTCCACAATGAATTTCCTTAGGTTCCCTCTCATTGAACCTTGGGGAGCACACAACTCATGTCCTCTAAACAATAAACCCTCTTGAAGAAATTAGTTCAGCCATTGAGTTCAAATCCATACTGATTGGATTTTCGCATGCTGCTCATGCCTAACTAAAACTTGCATCACCCTTGTACAAATCTTTCATATGATCAAACCTAACAACTTATATTTGCATCTCAATTAGCCAAAGAATTCTTCTACTTAATGAATCAACTACTCAATTAGATCTCTCATTCTTATAGTTAAGTACAAACTTTGAAGAAACTCTACCCACTACATAGGACATCAATTCAACTTACTTTGACTATTCATGTACTAGAAGGGTCTGTGAGACATACAAAACAAACTATTTTGGTAATAAATAGTGTTCCCAATTCTTTAGAGCTTACACTCTGACATGAAATTCTTGATACACCAAGCATTTTTTACTGGCATCATTTAACTTATTGCTAAAATACGCTACAAGCCTGCCCTCTTGACTTGGAACACTCCTATCACTATCCCACTTTCATCACAATTCACTTGTAACATTTTATTGAGATCCAACAATGCAAGCAAAGGTTGTTCCATGATCTTCTTCAATTATTCAAATTTTCTTTGGACTACCAATGTCCACACATATTCATTCAATCAACTTTCATAGTTCCACTAATTGATGCAAAATTTTCACTCATGTTGTAGATGAACTTTCCATAAAAACTCATCAAACAATGAAAACCCTTTGCATCAAATTTGCTCTTTGGAGTAGATCATTCCAATAGCACTCTCATCTTTTCTAGGCCCATCCTCAATTCATTCAAGAATGCTACAAATCCCAAGTACAACAATCATTTGCATGAACCCCACAATTTTTCAAGTCCGTGTAACTTCTCCTTCAAACTCTCTAATACTTTCTTTAATGCAACATGTGCTCTTCTTTTGTCCTATTGAAAATAAAAATATCATCAAGATAGTTATTAGCAAACTTCACCAAATATGGTTTTAACACGTTGTCCATTGGTGGCATAAAGGTGCTCAATGCCTTGATCATTGCAAAAGGCATCACCAACCACTCATACAACCCTTCTTTTGTCCTAATTAACTCATCACCCTCTCACATTCATTGCTTCACTTAGACAATCCATGAGGTTAACAATGCAAGACATTGGAAAACATACTTGATTGTTGCCTTGTTGATTGCTCAAAAAATAGTACACATTCTCCACTCAACTCTTTTCTTTGGTGCCAAATAGTTGGTATAGCACACGCCACACATGCTATTGCTCTTTCTTATTAATCATTTGTCCAAAAGTTCTTTCCCTTGATTATTGAAAGAGTTTCAATATGCTTCAAATATTTTGGCTATCCCAACACAAACTAGAATGCGACTTCATTTTGGGGACAGCAAACTCAAACCTCCTATGATCGTCCCATGTCAAAATACCTCTCAAACTCCTTCACCCAATCTATGATGAGACCTAGGTTTAATTTCCCTTTAAAGCTTGACACATCTCTAGCTAGATCTTGGTCTCTTGTCTTGCTAAAATTTAAATTAATATTTCCATAGGATCTTGAACCCTAATACAAACCTCTTGAGCTTCTTCATGTTGTATTCTCCTCGCCAAGTCTTCATTTGCTTTCTTTTGCCTCTGTTGAGGACATTCAATATTCAACAATGGATCCTCTTTGAGCCATAGTAGATTCCCCAAGGGGCAATATTAATTCACATTCACAAATTATTACCATATGTTCTAATCTTCATACTTATGGAATCCATAAATTGCATCAACAAAAATTAAAACACCAACATATTTCCTTTACTACTGTTAATTTTCATCATGGGCAAAGTGCATGCATAAAACATCTGCAATGACAAATTTGATTATAATCCATGAATGTACCATCTATTTAATATTCACCATTTGTGTTACCTAACGTTAAAGCAAACTAACAAAATCAATCAACTGCTGTTGTTTAACTTGAAATAAGGAAAAAACATAGAAAACATCCATGGAGGATTTCTCTACATTTTTGAGCAAAAACTTTATCAATAATGCAAATCTAATCACTCCAATTCAAAAGCAAAAAGCAATGATGTATTCACCGCCTCCTCCAAAAACCCATATCAAATATCTATCTAGATTCTGAAATGGTGGTCTGCAACCACAATAATAAATTCAAACAAGGTGCTTTCCCATACCTAGGAGCGAGTCATATCATAGACGTTGTATAGATGGAGATGGCTGTGTAAAATATGCTAGTTATTCAATATCATGGAGAAAGTTTCAGGTTTACTGACTTCAGTGCATGCCCACATTGATTGCAATTTTAAATCATTCATGATTGCATTGGTTGCATGCCCACATTGAGTAAATGGGGTATCAACACAGATAATTGTCCAAATAACATTAAGGCAATCAAAATGTACGTACAACAAAAAATTAAAGAAAGTATGTGAGCAAGGAAGTTATCAAGGAAAAAAGAGTATTACATCAAGCACTACAATCCCTCATATGACCATACTCAAAAAATTTATATAGGAGCGGAAATAAAATGGAAAACGAAAATGCTAATAGCTCAACTAAGAACTAGTTTGCACCAACTTAGATGTGAAACTGGTAGGTGGACGACACCTAAAGAAGAATGGGTAGATAGGATACACAGGTTTTGTACTTTAGAGCTAGGAGAGACGAAGTGGCATTACATCATGGAATGTCCAGCTTATATGGATATTCGGATCAATTATATCGAAATTCTAAATGTGGACACTTCATACAGCTTGTTTGAAGCAGAGAAAATAACCAAAAGTGCTTGATAAAATTACATAGCAGAAAATCCAAGATCCAGAAGGAAAGGGGGGTCAAGTAATTGTTGGGCGGTGGTTTTTGCCTCAGACTGTGATGGTGTTCCATTTTGTTGTTGATTCGTGTGTCCCATAGGCTGTTTGGGCTCGTGGACATTATTAAAAGCCTTCATTCATTCATTCTGAAAAGACAACACCCCTTCTCCTTCATCGTCTCCACACTAACCTCTTATAGATTTCAATGCATTTTCTCTCGCTTCATTCCCCATTAGGAGGCCACTATCATATAGAAACATTATTCAAATCTTAAAATGGTAACTCTATGAAATGAGTTCATGGTATCTATTTGCCATGCCCTACATAATCCTCTTACCAATCTAAATTATAGATTCTTAAAGGTCTCAAAAAAAAAACATATATAATTTGCTACTAATTTATGCCCAGCTCTAATTTGAAATCCATCTTCACTTAACCTAGGTGGCCATTTCAGGAACAGCTAAGATTTAGCTTGTTGGATCAGCCACCGTGGAATTTATTTAGTAATAACACTGATTTGTTGCAATCTTTCTGGCAATGCTCTCAATTATTGAAAGGATCCAAGGTTCCAATCCACCAATTTTTCCAACTATAAAACGTGACAAGAAGTCAAAGTGCATAACAAATCACAAGCTTTTGACTAGATTGTAGCAATTGAAATGTCTTCCAGTTATATGGGTTCTAGTACCAATTTATAAGTTAAATGGCAAAGCTTATTTCACATCCAATACTTAACATCAATTAGGTTCAGACTCTTAGATCTGTCTACTGAAGAAGGGTCTATTTGCATCATTTTATAAGTCGTATGGAAATATTTTTTCAGATATTACCGCTTAGTTTGATCAGTTTCAGGTCTTTAAACGTTTATAAGTTGTATTACAATGCCTTTATTGATCAAATGCTATGTTTGATTAAATTCAGACTTTAGACATGTCTATCAAAGTATTGTATATAAGTTGCATGGCAATTCTTTTTCAGATCGACTGTTTAATTTTATCAGTTTCGGATCTTTAAACCCGTCTTTTGAAAAAGGGTTTATTGGCATCATTTCACAAGTTGTATGGCAATGTTTTTTTCAGATCAACTGCTTAGTTTGATTGGGAAGGATCTATTAGCATCCATAAGTTGTAAGGCAGTTTGATTGGAAGGATCTATTAGCATCATTTCATTTGTTGAAGGCAATACTTTTTTCAGATTGAATAATTAGTTTGATTAAATCCAGGCATTTATACCTGTGTAGTGAAAAGGGTTGCGTTCAGATCTTTAGACCTATCTATCGCAAAAGATTCTATTCTAGACCACTGAGAACATAATAAAACAGAATCTTCTTTCTTGCAGACCCCTAGACGCCTTACTCCCAAAAAACAAAACAAAAATCATGTAAGACTCCATGGACCCCTTCCTAAATAAGGACTTCTCCTCTGAAAAAATAAGTGAAAATTTTCTACAACCTTCTTCATATCTTGGCATATTGTAGGCTGTAAGAACCAATAACTTCATCGTCGAGTGTACCAATTCCAAACAAAGCAGTATTTTCGGGAAACGTAATCTGCATTCATCTACGTTTAAACATTGGAAAATGTTCTAGACATTGCATCATCAGTTTACATCAGCATTTCAAACACAAACAGAATTGGAATATGTTCTAAACATAAGCTTGAATCGCAGAAGACGCCACCATGGTACAAAACAACTAAGTACTGAAAACGCCCTCTTAATTTATCACAGAAACAAGCAGATCAGATGCTGCAAATTGAGAATACCAAGTGACATACCTGAAAGCCATGCCGTTCTTCCCAGATCTATAATGAAGGAATAAATTAAAACCCCGCCCTAGTGGGTATTTATGTACACAATCATCAGCTTCTTACAAAGCCATTTAGAAAAAATTAAAACAAAAATCGCGTTCAGGCGATTTAAAATACAAAAAAATATTAAAACCTACAAAGCAGAAATTTGCAGACCTAAGATTTCTCCACAGCACTGTTAGAAATTCGGCAAGATGGCATGATGAAAGAGCGAAAAACCCTCACCTAACATTCAAGGCCGACATAATAATCTAGAGTCTTGGTGTCGGCCTCCAATGTCAGCGAAGTTCTTTCGCTACTCAACAAGTCATCCACATCGAATTGATTTTCTTCCCTACTGCACTTCACCAGATTGATTAGAACTCTATATTTACGGATTTGGCAAGTCTGAGCTTCTTAAGTTGGTAAATGTGGGATTTCTAAATTTGCTTGAGCCCTAAATATTTTAAATATTATATATTTTTAAAATATTTAGAAAACCTCTTTGATAAATTAAAATTATATAAGGATTTTTGTTTATTCATTTCTAACCTTGTAGACCTATCTTTTTCATAATTTTAGAACTCAAAATTTTTATAAAAAAATTCCACAAAATTTATGGGACCATTTATTTATGAAAACTCTTTAAAATGTAGTGCAAGAATTTAAAAATTATAGATAAAAAAATGCATGTGAACAAAATTGATTGTAATCTATTTAAAAATATAACTAGCATTTATATATTTAAAAAATTATAAAAAATGTTGAGAAATATTTTGTTTGAGGTGTCTATTACATTTATATGTGTCTATTACACTTATTGTTGATACCATGATTTAAGGGGGACATTTTTATGTATGGGGATTCTTCACATCCTCCCTAATGCAAATGTAAAATGTCACTCGACATAATTAATAATTAATTAATTAAAAAGACTCATAAATGTTAATATAATATTAGAAAAATGTGTTTTGCCAATCAAAAAAATATATAATATTAGAAAATATTTAAAAATAAAAATAAAAATAATGTGGTATTCTTTATGTAAATTAAAACTAAAGAAGTAGTAAAAACTTAATCTCTTGGCTAATAACATTTAGCATGACAATATTTTTTATCATTTCAAATAAAAATATGAATATTGGTTTTAAAATATAAATAAATTTTCAAAAATATTTTTATTGCATTATATTGTGTGTTTATTCTATCCTTAATTTCAATTTTAAATCAACATATTATCATCAAAGGGTTTTCATCCTTCAAACTCAAGAAACTTAATGGGGTTTCATCTATTGATCTCTATAACCTAAGGGTTATCATCCTCAAATCCGATAGGTGAACAAAAGTGCTCAAACTAAGATTAAGATTTGTTGATAAAATGGTCAAAAGATGAAAATCAATGAAGCTACCCAACTTATATAAAAGTTGAAGGCTTAGTTGGGGCCCACATGTGCTAAAGTGTTTGAAAGTTTTCATCCAACTCAATGCATTCAAATAAGGTTATTAATGGTATCCCAAGTTGTGCATGGTAGTAGGTGGGACATTTTTGTAATGTCCCTTACCCAGTTTTCCCTAGAATTTGCTTGTTTGCCCTAAAATTTGCTTGTTGATTAGGTTTAGGGTTTCTTCTTTTCAAAGGGATGTTCCTTCTAATGAAATAATCTTGGATTGGAATCTGAATTCATCATATTAGCAACATATATGTTAGCATTAATATCTAGATATCCAAAATATAAACATAATCACAAATGTGAACATGAAAACATATGAGGGGTGTCTTGGATGGATCCACCTAAAGCCATGGTCCCTAGTACAAAGATAGTAACCTACAACTCTCCCTTCTTAGCGACTTGTAACTACATTCTCTATCCATGTGGATAGATCCGCCCGAAGTCCTTGGCTAAGTTCAAGGGGTTGTAACCTACAACCTTCCACTCTAAGGGACTTGTAACTACATTCTCCACCCATGACATCTCCTTGAAAAACACATGACCTACTGGGGGAAGCCAGCAAATCTTATAAGTGGCCTAGGCCTACCACCCTTCCATGTTCACAACAGAATCTTAGGTGGGACCCCCACCCCTCCATGGCCCAACCCTTGCCTTGGGACTAGCGAAACCTTAGGTGGACTTGCCACCCCTCCATGTCACATCCCTACCTTGGGTCCTAGGGGCAGAACCTTAAGTGGGGTTTTTGGGCACCACTTTTCTCAAGCCCTTCCTCCCTAGTAGGCTTACAAACATGGAGAAGACAATCTTTTAGCAATAAAATACATTTGTATTTATTATTGATTCTTTAAGTCAATATCAACATCATTATCATCATCATAATACTAAACAAAGCATTACACCAATAATCAAATTAGCAATATATGTTTCTTATATTCAAAATATGCTAAATATTATTGCTAAGTGAGTACATCACCTGATCGGCTGTGTCTTCCCATGACTCTTTATTCCTTAATCGCCTTCCTTCAATTTGTATGCCTATTAAATAATATATACATATTAAATGGCTCTATATTCCAATGCACATCAATCATAGATTATATCATTGTGTTGTTGTTCTGAAAGCATATCGTATTCCTCAATGTTTCCCCATATTATTCTCCATTTCCTTTTATTCTCCTAATCGATCTTATATCTTTACTTCTTCCCTAAAATGATGTCTCTCCTAATAGACATAACCTTTCATAGAGTCATGACTATTTGTTTAGTAAACATCCTTTTTATCGATTGTTGTTTAGACTAATTCATATATTTTTATTTGTTATTTCTCCATACACCTAATCATTGGCTCTTACAGAATATTATTGTTGCTCTCCTCTATAAACTTGGAAGATCTCCTTTATAAATATGTGCTTACCTTTGTGAATCACTGCCTTGAATGGTCAACTGTTGCTGCCCATTATGAATTTTATCTCTGCTTTTAGGATGGGATTTATAATTTATTAATAATCGTTGCCTATGTATGTTAATTGCTCCCTTTATAATTGGCATAGTCTTTGTCCTTAATCAGTCCCTTATTTTATATTAAAATATTATGTATTTATATTTATATATTATAATTGATTATAACTATAATAATATTTAGATTGTCAATATTTATATTGTTATTTATTTAATTTACTTATTTTTAATATTTGTTTGTTTATTTTATGATATTTATAATATGATTTTAATTAATATTATTAATGATAATTACAATTATACTGATATCTCTTGTTGTTTAGTTTGTGAAAGATTAGTTTCTTGATAATATTTAGGATTCTAATAATTATAATTATAAGTTATCTTGATAATTATAATTATAATAATGATGTTTGAATGGCAATTACTTGTATTTGTATTTTGATATTTATTCGGTTTGGTTATTTATTTTTCAATATCTCAGATTTAGCTTTATAATTTCGGGGAAATGATAGTCCACCCCGCCCAAGATTGCTTACCGTTAACAATCATAATCTAAGATGGGTAATTTTAAGATGTTGCTTCTTGTGGTGATGATATCAGCTTTAAGGGGAGTTGGAAGTTCCAACCCAAGTGATGGATATTCTAGCTATGAGGATAATATATTGACTAACATTCTTAAGTGCTACTATTTCTTTGTAAATCTCAAACCCACGAGTTGGAGTTTATGAATCAGTATAGTTTAAAATCACTTCAATTATAAATTAAAGCAGACAACTAGGTAGCTCAACCAAGCAAGCAGGTAGCTCAAGTAGGCAAACAAGTAGCTCAAGCAAGCAAACAAGTAGCTCAAGTAAGCAAGCAAACAGCTTCAGCAAGTAGGAAAGTAGCTCAAGCAGGCAAGCAACCAACTCAAGCAAGTAGGCAACCAACTCAAGTAGACAAGAAAGTAGCTCAAGCACACAAGCAACCAGCTCAAGCAAGTAGGTAGGTAGCTTAAGTAGACAAGCAAGTAGCTCAAGCATGCAAGCAAGTAGCTCAAGCATGCAAGCAAGTAGCTCAAGCACGCAACCAACTGGCTGAAGTAGACAAGCAGGTAGCTCAAGCACACAAGCAACTAACTCAAGTAGACAAGCAGGTAGCTCAAGCAAGCAAGTAGCTCAAGCACATAGCCAACTAGCTCAAGTAGAGAAGCAGGTAGCTCAAGCATACAAGCAAGTAGCTAAAGCAAGTAGGAAACTAGATCAAGCACACAGGAAAGTAGCTCCAGTAAGCAAGCAAGCAACTAGCTCAAGCACACACAGGATGGTAGGAAAGATGCTTTGATACCACTGTAATGTCCCTTACCTGGTTTGCCCTAGAATTCGCTCGTTGATTAGGTTTAGGGTTTTTTCTTTCCAAAGGGATGTTCCTTCTAATGAAATAATCTTGGATTGGAATTTGAATTCATCATATTAACAACATATATGTTAGCATTAATATCTAGATATCCAAAATATAAACATAATCAGAAATGCAATCATGAAAACACATGGGGGGTGGCAAGGATGGATCTGCCTGAAGCCATGGTCCCTGGTGCAAAGGTGGTAACCAACAACCCTCCCTTCTTAGCAACTTGTAACTGCATTCTCTATCCATGTGGATAGATTTGCCTAAAGTCCTTGGCTAAGTTCAAGGGGTTGTAACCTACAACCTTCCACTCTAAGGGACTTGTAACTGCATTCTCCACCCATGACATCTCCTCAAAAAATACATGACCTACTGGGGGAAGCCAACGAAGCTTATAAGTGGCCTAAGCCTACCACCCCTCCATGGCCCAACCCTTGCCTTGGGACTAGTGGAACCTTAGGTGGACTTGCCACCCCTCCATGGCACATCCCTACCTTGGGTCCTAGGGACGAAACCTTAAGTGGGGTTTTTAGGTGCCACTTTTCTCAAGCCCTTCCTCCCTAATAGGTTTACAAACATCGAGAAGACAATCTTTTAGCAATCAAATACATTTGCATTTATTATTGATTCTTTAAGTCAATATCAACATCATTATCATCATGATAATACTAAAGAAAGCATTACACCAATAATCAGATTAGCAATATATGTTTCTTATATTCAAAATATGCTAAATATTATTGCTAAGTGAGTACATCACCTGATCGACTATGTCTTCCCATGACTCTTTATTCCTTAATCGCCTTCCTTCAATCTGTATGCCTATTAAATAATATATACATATTAAATGACTCTATATTCCAATGCACATTAATCATAGATTATATCACTGTGTTGTTGTTCTAAAAGCATATCATAATATTCCTCAATATTTCCCCATAGTATTCTCCATTTCCTTCTATTCTCCTAATCGATCTTATATCTTTACTTCTTCCCTGAAATGATGCATCTCCTAATAGACATAACCTTTCACATAGTCATGCCTATTTGTTTAATAAACATCCTTTTTATCGATTGTTGTTTAGACTAATTCATATATTTTTATTTATTATTTCTCCATACACCTGATCACTGGATCTTACAAAATATTATTGTTTCTCTCTTCCATAAACTTGGAAGATATCCTTTATAAATGTGTGCTTACCTTTGTGAATCATTGCCTTGAATGGTCAACTGTTGCTACCCATTATGAATTATATCGCTGCTTTTAGGATAGGATTTATAATTTATTAATAATCGTTGCCTATGTATGTTAATTTTTCCCTTTATAACTATCATAGTCTTTGTCCTTAATCAGTCCCTTATTTTATATTAAAATATTATGTATTTATATTTATATATTATAATGATTGTAATTATAATAATATTTAGATTGTTAATATTTATATCGTTATTTATTTAATTTACTTACTTTTAATATGTGTTTGTTTATTTTATGACATTTACAATATGATTTTAAGTAATATTATTAATGATAATTACAATTATAGTGATATCTCTTCTTGTTTAGTTTGTGAAATATTAGTTTCTTGATAATATTTAGGATTCTAATAATTATAATTATAAAGTTATCTTGATAATTATAATTATAATAATGATGTTTGAATGGGAATTACTTGCATTTGTATTTTGATATTTATTCGGTTTGGTTATTTGTTTTTTAATATCTCAGATTTAGCTTTACAATTTTGGGGACATGACGATTGTGTTCAAACATCAGTGGTTTGAGAATGCAAATACTAAAAGGGTGCATTTGCAATAGGGAACAAGGGTTCAAGCATTTGCATGTTGAAGAGTGCATTTGCAAGAGAGACTAAGGGTCTAAGGATTTTCATGTCGAAGGGTGCATCTTGTAAATGTTAATCAAATCTTATCAAATTGAATCCTAAAAGGACCTATGGAAATTCTAAGTCTGAAATTTTGTGTAAGAATTCTAAGTCAAATTTTACTTCTTGTATTTTGAATGTACTGAGTACAGAACATTTATTAATTTCAATGTTTGCAAGTCAGAGAATGAAGTTCCATTTATATGAGAGATGCGCCTCAAGGAGAGACGCGTCTCATGAGAGGACGTACCCCTTGAGCGCACGCGAGCTTCTCTTAACAACCAATATCATTTGGTTTACACATAACTAAGATGTGTGTGTTTAACCAACAACAATCATATAAATTTTGATTTCATCCATTTGCAAATTTCGATCAACATATAAAATTTGAATAACTTATTTGAAGGTTTTATATTTAAGAGCAAATCGATTAAATATAAATGATGATGATGCATAAATGCAATCATCATTTATATCTGACCGATACTATCTTAATCAACACTCCCTCTTAGCCAGGGAAGATATTCCAAAACAAATAAGTGAGATATCACCTTCACACGTGATATCGAAGATATGATATGTTTTCTCAATATTGTCAAGTCACATGACATTCTTCATAACACATCTTCATTATGGTATGTGCACTGACATCAAGTCACATGATGTCTACCATAATAATTCATGGCATATCCATGGATATATAATTATCCACCATGATCATCTCTTAAGGATCACAATGATCTTCAAATGACATCAAGTCCCATGATATCCATCAAAGTGTCCAAGAGATACTATCATGACATGTCCACGGATATCAAGTCACATGATATCTATCATGATAGTTCAACTCATCATTGTAGAGTTGTCACTTTACAATGTCACATACAAGTGTTCATTATTAGAAAGATCGTCACCTTTCAATAATGTACACAGGGGGAGCAAGCCCATAAAGTCATGGAGTTACATACATGACAAAAGAGTTTACACATTAAACATCTTTAAATATATTAGTACAACTTCTAAACAATTTGAATTTCAAACATAATATCAAATTACATTTCAACCATACCAAGTTTCTTCTTGAAGTGTTCAACCTTGACTCTGGAGAGAGGTTTGGTGAGAATGTTTGTTGTTTGATCATTTGTACTAATATACTCCAACTGGATTATATTCCTTTCTACCATGTCTCTTACATAATGGTAAGGGATCTCAATATGCTTAGATCTATCATGGAATACTGGATTTACAGAGAGCTTAATGCAACTCTGATTATCACAATGAATGATAGTAGGATTCAAGGGTTCACCAAAGAGTCCCACAAGCAATTTTCGGAGCCAAACTACTTCTCTTGCCCCCATAGAGGCTGCAATGTATTAAGCTTTTGTCGAGCTTTATGCTACTAAAGACTATTTTCTGCAGATCCAAGAGATCATAGCCAATCCTAAACTGAAGCAACATCCTGATGTGCTTTTTCGATCAGTTACACTTCCAACCCAATCTGAATCAAAGTATCCATATAGATCTAGTTGGTCATTTTTGTAAAGAAGGCCATATCCAACAGTGCCTTGAAGATATCTCAATATATGTTTCACAACCATAAGGTGAATTTCCTTTGGCTCACACATGAACTGGCTTAGAGCATTCACTGCATAGCAAATATCAGGTTTGGTGTTAACTAGGTACATCAATGATCCAATCATTTGTCTATATAGGGTGGAATCTGCACACTTAGATTCTGTTGCCGCTTCTTTTAGTTTGTGAAGGTTGGTTTCCATAGGTGTAGACATGGGTCTACAATCCAACATTCCAAATCTCTTCAGAATATCAATAGTATACTTTCCTTGATTTAGTATGATGCTATCTGATTTCTGTCAGACTTCCAAACCTAGGAAGTAGTGTAAAATGCCCAAGTCTTTCATGTCAAATTCTGAAGTTAGATCCTTCTTTCCTTGAGCAATGAGGCAATCTTCTCCTGTTATTAGCAGGTCATCAACATATAAAATAATTATTAACATCTCACCTTTAATTACCTTAAAGTAAAGATTTGGGTCTGCATCATTCTTGGAAAATCCTAGTCCCAAGAGGTAGCTGTCAATTCTTTCATACCAGGCCCTGGGAGCCTGTTTAAGTCCATACAGTGCTTTCTTTAATCTGCATACATGTGAGTTAGGTTTATGTATCACAAAACCTTCAGGCTATTCTAGATAGGCTTCCTCTTCAATGGTCCCATTTAGGAAGGCAGTTTTCACATCCATCTAATGAATCTTCCAGCCTTTAGCTGCTGCAATGGCTATCATTGCTCTCACAGACGTGTAATGGGCAACAGGTGAAAATGTTTCTTCATAATCAATGCCTTCCTTTTGTGAAAAACCTCTGGGCAAAAAACGTGCCTTATGTTTTTCTATACTGCCATCAGTAGCATGTTTAATTTTGAAGAGCCATTTAGAAGAGCCAACATATTTCTCTTTTGGTCTAGGCACTATATCCCATACATCATTTTTTAGAATGGATTGATACTCTTTTGTCATAGCGTCCTTCCATACTTGATGTTTGAAGGCTTCTAAAACATTGGTGGGTTCTGAATTTATGATTTCATTCATTAGAGAAACATAGCTTGAGAATCATTTGAGTCTTTTAATCTCCCTAAACGTTCCTTTGGGTGTTGCATGATTCTCAGCTTCTTTGATCATCTTTCTAGCCCAAAGTGGCCTCTTCTTACTATTGAATGCAATGTCTTCTTCAAAGATGACATCTTTGCTTAATTCAATTTGTTTATGCTCGGGTATGAATATCCCGTAGGCTTTGGAGGTTTCACTATATCCCACAAATACCCCTTTCTTTCTAGAAGGTTCTAGTTCAAGAATCTCTTCTCTTTGGGCACATGAATATAGACAGGGCAACCAAAAATCCTCAAGTGACTAATATCAGGTTTTATGCCAATAAATGCTTTTTCAAGAGTTTTGTTATCTAGATGAGAATGTGGACATCTATTTTGGATGTAGACAACAGTTCTAGAGGCTTCTTCCCAGAATGAGGTTTCTATGTTCTGGTCAAGTAACATTGCTTTTGTAGCTTCTACAATGGTTCTATTTTTCCTTTCAGCAACCCCATTTTGTTAAGGGTTGTAGGCTACTGTAAACTCCCTCTTAATCCTAGCATTCATACAGAATTCCTTAAAGACTTCAGAGGTGTATTCTTTCCCATTGTCTGTCCTTAAAATTTTGATTTTCTTCCCAGAGAAGTTTTCAGTAAGAGCTTTGAACTCCTTGAACCTTTTAAGGATTTCTATTGACTCTTTACACTTAAGAAAATAAATCCAAGTCTTCCTAGAGAAGTCATCTATAAATATGAAATAGTATAGGAAGCCTGCTTTGGAGGGTACATACATGGGTCCACATAAATCATAGTGAACCAGTTCTAACACATTTTGGGTTTTACTCAAGCTATTGTGAAAGGATCCCTTTGTATTCTTTCCTAGGGCACAACCTTTACAAGCTGCTTCATGAGTTGGTTTTAACTTAGGTAATCCTGTTACAAGTTTTCCACAGAGGGTAGGGCATGGAAATGAAGGTGTCCTAATCTCCTATGCCAAATTTCATTTGAATTAGAAGTATCAAGGGTAAGGGCTTGCTTGACTTTAGTGCATAGTTTATAAAGATAACCTTGTCTTATACCTATGGTTTGAGCTTTTTTTATGGTTGAGTTCTTAGGCCATGCCAGAACTTTCCCATCCATGAAAGTAACCCTATATCCATTGTTTTCAAGAGCAGAGATGGATATTAGATTCCTCTTTATTCCAAGTACAAATAAGACTCCAGTGAGTTGAAGGGAGAGACCCGATTTCAATTTGATGGAGCAAGTTCCAACCCCCTTTACAGGGTGTGCAGAATCATCCCCAATGGTTACTTCTTCATCAGTCTCTTCAATCATAGTGTCTAAGTGTTCTCTGAACCCTATGATGTGCCTTGAAGAACCACTATCAATTACCCAGTTGTTGGTATTGCTAGATACTTGACTTGATAAGGCTGAATATAATACAAATTTCTCAGATTCATGGTCTGAATTTGACTTTCCTACTTTAGCAAAGGATGCTTGTTGTTTTGATATGCTAGGGCACTTCATTGCATAGTGCCCATATTGATCACATCTAAAACATTATACTTGAGAGATGTCTTTCCTCTTCTTGGATGATCCTTTTCCATAGGAATTTATCTTTCTCTTAAATGATCCTTTCCCGTAAGAGTTTTTCTTACCTCTTTTATTAGATGTTGCGTTGAGCACATGAATGTCTTCATCTATGTTCTTTTGTTTGTTTTCTTTTATTGAGAGTCTTGTTTCCTCTTGTAGGCAGTCAGTTCTTAGCCTATCAAACTTGGGGAGTTTAGATCTCACACTTATTCCTTGAACAAATGACTCCCATGAGTTTGGTAGGCCTCCTAGAACAATTAGTGTTAACTCTTTGCTATCAATTTGATATCCAATTGTAGATAATTGATCCCTTAGTTCAATGATCCTCATGAAGTATGCATTAATAGTTTCTCCTTTGTTTATTTGGGCATTGTTGATTTGCCTCTTTAATGCAAGAGTCCTACTGGTGTTGTTTATCTCATAGGTGATCTCAAGGGATTTGAACATTAGATATGCAGTTTCATGTTTAGCTAGAATGGGTACTATGTGGTCCCTAACTGCCTCTACTAAGATTTTCATGGCCTTTTCATTATTCTCAATCCATTGAGTTTTCTCTGGATCATCCTTTGGTTCCCTCTTATTTTTCTCTCACAAATGAGTCCAACTTATTTTCTTTAAGAATCATCATGATTCTGAATTTCCATGATGTGAAGTTGTTTGCTCCTTCAAGGCAATCTTCAAACCTGATCACACTTGACATTATGAAGAATGTGATGTGAATTCGATTTCTCAAAAATATGAATTTTTTTTATAAGTTATCTGATAGCTAGATTTGATTTTGATTCACTCAACTTGGCTTTGATACCATGTAAATGTTAATCAAATCTTATCAAGTTGAATCCTAAAAGGACCTATGGAAATTCTAAGTCTGAAATTCTGTGTAAGAATTCTAAGTCAGATTTTACTTCTTGTATTTCAAATGTACTGATTGCAGAACATTTATTAATTTCAATGTTTGCAAGTCAGATGACGATGATGCATAAATGCAATCATCATTTATATCTTACTGATGCTATCTTAATCAACACATCTGCAAGAGGGTGTGGGGGTCTAAGGATTTTCATATCAAAGGATACATTTTCGAGAGGGACTAGGAGTTTGAGGATTTGCATATCGAAGGATGCATCTACAAATTGAATGGGTTTGAGGAACTTTCATGCTAGATGGTACATCTACAAGAGAGATTGGGGGTTCAAGATTCACATGGTAAAGGGTGCATTTGTAATATGGACTATTGATCTAAGATTCACATGTTGAAGGGTGCATTTTCAAGAGGGACCAAGGATCCAAGGATTCACATAGTGAAGGGTACACCTACAAGAGGACAAGAGAATTAGGATTTGGGATATTGTTTGGATGGATTTCCATTCAATACATTGTGAACTAGTTTTTTGAAGGTCCAACATTAAGGGTTCAAGAAATGGGATGCAAAGGTTTGCAAGCCTAGAAAGGCAAAGCAACAATACATCAAGGAATGAAATATCAGGATCCTTGCTAACAACTTTCATAAGAGGGATGGTGATCAAGAGAATTATGAAGGTCTAGAAGAGGGAAGCATGATGGGGAGTGGAGGCTAATATTAGGAGATATCTAATGCAAGAAAGATAAAAGATTGATCTTCAAAGATACTTGATGCTAGAGGGATAAGGGATAAGGATTTGGAGATACTTAATACAAGAGGGCTCGTAGGGATCAATTTTAGAGATACATGATGCTAGAGAGAATTAGGATTAAGATCTAGAGATACCTAATGCTAGAGGGATCAAGGATCAAGATCGAAGAGACCCAATGCCAAACATAATGATGATTAAAAGTAAAAGATATTCAATGCATGAAGGAGAATGAATATCAAGATTCAATGGCACTCAATATAGGAAAGATCAAGGATCAAATATGTAACATACATGATACCAAATTGATGAGGGAAAGTAAAACACAAAATTTTGCATGCTTGGGAGTAACAAAGAGGTGGGAATCAAGGTTTGGGGTTTTAATATACCAAATACCCTTTACAAGGAACATCTAACGATTACATTTTTTTATCATGGGACTAGTTATGTAGATAGGATGGTTGATTTATGGGTTTTTGTTGATTTTGGTTGGGTTGACCTGACCTAGATTGCAAGAGGTCCATTGGAATAATTATGTATTTACTTTGTTTAGAAGAACAATTAGTTGGATGAGCAAATGACAACCTAGAGCTACATTGATAAAATAGAGTACATTGTCACAACACATGTTTATAAGGAGGCTATGTGGTTAGAAATATTATGTTCAAGTACTGGCTTCCAATGTAAACATGTGAGAATTAGATGTGATAGTAAGAATTCCATTTATTTGGCTAAAAACTTGATGTATCATTCTCACATGAAACACAATTATTTTCTTTATTATTTTATTTGGGAAACTATTGAGGGTGGTAGAGTCATGTTACAAAAAGTGGAGACCTCGAAGGATGCTGCAAATTCTCTTACTAAGCCAAGGAGCACATTGAAGTTTGGTTGGTGCAAAGAGGCCATGGATCTCTTGTCTTCAAGATCTTAATTAATTATATTTCTTGACTATATCATTTCAAGTAAATATCAAGTAAAGAATGTCGAGATTAGGTGATATTCACCTTGCAAATTATAGACAAGTTATAATTTTTTTTTTAATATTGTAGATAAATAATAGTTATGTCCCCAAGGAACACGAATAGGGTGGATTTAGATTCCCCTCTATGTGGTAGGAAAATCATTTATTATATGTGATACAAAAATCATTTATTAATTACTTATCCTGTCACATGTTAATATAGTCACATTTAAGTCAAGAGTTAATTTTAGGGAGATTAAAAATTGAGTAAAGATAATAAGGCATAGGAGCATCTACTATTTTTAGATCTTATAAAATATTTGGTCAATATTCACATGGAGTGCTTAGGATTGGGATCTTGGTCAATTTTATTGTTATTATATAATCTATTATGTTTATGATGCAGGAGGTGGATGTAAGAGGAGTTACTATTCAAGATATGTTGACCATTTTGGTAATGTGTTATATATTCCATGAGGATTTGGACAACTAATTTTGGTCGCTTTTTAATACCATTGTGGTATCTTATATTCATCTCTCATATATATTGACACCTAGATATGGTAGTAGGAGCAATTTGTTCTATAGTTCATTGGAGCATCATTATGTTGTTGGAGTTTAGAGGGATGAGCTCATGTATTATGATTAATTTTTATCATTAATATAGACTTGGGTCTCTTTAGACATGGAAATTTTTCTCAATTTAAGGGTTTCTCCATATAAATATTCATGTTATGGCTTGCATATTTTTTATGATTTATTTTATTTTTATTCATAATTCATCATTTGTTATTGAATTTGATTGCATTGAGTACAATATATCTCATTGCATAATAACACTATGTTTCAACACAAAAAAATTAACCTCTATTGTTGATTTAGGCATGCTTGAGAGATTTGTTACAATATTTCCACTCTATAAATGAAGATTATGCAAGAAATAGGAACCAACTGATGAATCCTTTATAGGTTCATGCTCATGAACATGGTTGTCTTGTAGACCATCACATGGTATTGGTTCCATATTTTCAATGCTTGAAATCTTAATAGGGATTTCTTGGGCATTATTTGAAACCATTGGAACAACATTTTCACTTATAGAATATTCACATTCAATATATAATGCTAATTTTTAATCGACTTCATTAAAAAAAAAATCTTAGTGTGAGAGCTTGTAACAAATCATTAGAATACTCTTTTCAATTAAGGAATGTTTACCTTTAAAATCCAATGTGGATTTCTTCTACTATTTTGGAGTTGGTTCTAGCTCTAGTTTTGATTTTTATTCTCTATGCAGGAACATTTTATCTAGCTTGTGCTCAATGATTTGTTCCTTAGCAACTTATTGTAACTTTGGTTTTATTTTTTATTCTTTCTACTTTAGCTCTCTTTTGTATTCATATCAGACACTTATGTTGTTTTTGATTGGTTAAGTAGGGAAAGGGCCCTGACCCAAATATTAGTACATCATGAAAAGAACAACAGATGGTAAGAAACAACAAAAATAGGAAGCCCACCAAACTTCTCCCCTCCCACAAACAAAATTCTTAACCAATACGATTAAACATAGCAGTTCTATCATAGTAATCAAAATACCTTAACCTATAATTTGTAGCATCCTTCCCTATCCATCTAAAATACCAATTAACATCTATCATGGAGTCCCTATTTAAAATATAAACAACATTACAGATATTTAAGTTTTGGCACCAGCGACCATAATCAGTAATAACAGTTGAATAGAAAACATAGTTGGGATAACCATTATAACAAAAAGAAAAAATAGGAAAATGAACCAACCATGTTATGCTTCCTTGATCAGCTTCCATGTGTTCATCAGGTCTTCAATAATGTCGTTAATTGTTGCCTTCAGCTCCATCTTGTCAGCTAGATCCACGCCCTCACCTGCTGCATTTTTCCTTTGTTGCTTTTTTATTTTGCCCATGCTAGAAACAATAGCCATTGCAGCCTTCTTCATGACAACATCGACCACCAAGCACACACTCTTAACTACTTCTTCCAAGCTTTGAATTCTATTGTCATTTCCTTGTTCATGCAAACCTTTCTCAAGAACCTGCAGTCTTTCCTCAATTATATTCTTCACCTTATTTTTGAGGGCTTGAAGTTTGCTATCCTTCTCCTTTTCATGTATTCTTTTTTTCCAGGATTTGCAACCTCTCCAATATTTAAATCCTCTCATTCCCGTTATCCTCAGCCTTTTCTTCCTCTCTGCTTGTTTTCTCTTCCTTCTCTTGGTTTTCTAGAACATTTCCTTCCTCCTCCTCCTGAGCCATTTCATGTTGTGGCTCCTCAGCCTTATCTTTATCGCCATTACCATCCTCACTTACCGCATCTAAGTCCTCATCCGATTCGCCACCCAAACTATCAGGAATCTCATGTAGACACTTATGTTGTTACACATGGGTAATCCCACAATTTTGGGTCCCAAATATGGGACATGAAAATTTTGAAAGGGAGTGACAATTTTTTTGAACTACCTTCGTTTGAAGGTTTTTGTTCAAACAAAGGTACCTTTGTTCGAAGGTATGTCAAAAAGTACCTTCATTCGAAGGTTTTTTTACATTTTTTGTGGTAACAAAATACCTTCGAACGAAGGTAGCTTCGATGTCGAAATGATTGAAGGACCTCCGAACAAAGGGCCTTAGCTAGATACTTTCATTGCTTGCTTCAACATTTCCTCAGAAATTCCAGTTTCAAACCTTGGGTTGGACATTCAAATGTAATTAACTTGACAAGATAATTTTCAAAATGAAATTACCTTCATTTGAAGGTTTTTTTACTTTTTTTTTGTGGAAACGAAATACCTTTGAACAAAGGGCCTTAGCAAGACACTTTAGTGTCTGCTTCAAAATTTCCTCATAAATTCCAATTTCAAACCTCAAGGTGGACCTTCAAATGTAATTAACTTGACAAGATAATTTGCAAGATCGTAATCCTCAAAATGAGCTTTCCAACAAGTATAATTTTAATATATTTTTATTTTATTTGTATTCATTTTTTTATTTTTACTGAAAATAGGTTTTCATTGAACATCAAGTTCTTCATTCTATACAAGTAGAAAAATAGTAAAATATTTAAAAATATCCAAATAATATTTGTGCACTAGGTATTGATGTCCTTGTTTAACAAAAGAAATTGATATATACACAATAAGTTATGCTTGACGACATACACCTATGTCCAAACTATAATTACTCTAACTTCAAAAATTAATTAAAAAAATATGTAAGAAAAATTATGAAAAAATATCCATGCACTAGATATTGATGTTACAAATCTATATTTTAAAATTACAATTTTATCCTTTCTAATTTTTTTTTTATGTTTGACGACATAAATGTTACTTTTTAAAAATGTTGTTTACTATAAAAAAGTAGTTATTAAAAGTTACATAGAAAGATTCATGATTTATTTACAATAAAAATAAAAATATATATTTAGAACTATTATCCTTGAATTCAATGACACTGAATTTGTGTGATAACCCCTACGAAACCTGTCGGTTTAATAGCCCATGCACTTTAAGCATGCAAAATAAGGTGAATTGCATTGATCCTCGTGTGTGGTCCCCTAGTCTCGAAACGTCGTTTCGAGTGTTAACCTTTTCCCTTTTGTCAAAATTTGTCTTTTGGTGCAAGTTGTGAAAACTCAGTTTTGGGAGTTGGAATTTTTTTTACACTTGCAAGAGCACTAAATTTCAGCACCCCTGCAAGACAAAATGCAAAAAATAGAAATTTGCAAGGTCGTTGAAAATCAACAACCCTGCATATTGATTACCAATTTTCAAAGATTGCACGGGCGTCAAATTTTCTCAACTTTGTAACTCAATGTTCACATGAGTGCAATTAATGTTATCTTAATTTCATTTTAATTGGTTTTTTTAAGTTGTTTGATTCCCATGTTATTTCCATTTTTATGTCTTCTCTTGCTCATTTGAATCTCCTTTGTGCTCCAGGCATTTTGATTTCTTCGTGTGTGGATTTTTGACAAGATTTTTCATGGTCTAGCTTAGGGTTTTTAGTTGTGTCTTTTTATTTCATTGTCGTTTTGCCTCTAGTTTTTGTTTGAAACTTGCTTAGGGTTTTCGATCTTTTCTTCAAAGGTTTTTCCCGTGATTCATTCTTTTGGAATCGTGTTGTTCGTCATTTTACATGTTATTCATGGAAGGATACTCAGGGTTTTAAATCCCCGATCTATGTTCCTTATAGGTTTTACACATGTCGAGTTTATGTAACTGTAGTAATTTTCACCGCCGATAACATACTAAGCTTAAGAGAGCACAATAAAATGCACCGTTTTAACCTTAGACTCTACCCATGTAGAGTAGGCAAATTTTGTCGACATTGCATTATTTCATGGAGCCAATGTGTATGCTTGAAGTTTTTTTCTGATACTATACAAACTTTATGTTTCTACACAACAAAGTTCTACCACTTGCAAGGTCGTTGATTTTTAACAACCTTGCACTTAAATTATTTACTCACATGTTAAGTCAGTATTTTTCTCTGACTTCGCCTAAACAAGAAATTCCCCATGCAAAGACGACAATTTTTGCCGACCTTTCACTTTGCATATCCTTCCCACATGTAAATTCGTCAAATTTTACCAACTTTGCATGACTCAAGTAATCTTCCATTTGCATAGTTGTTGATTTTTAGCGACTTTGCATAACCTTCACAAAACATCAAAATCCACATGCAACATCGCCAAATTTCAGCACTATTACAAACTTTGCACCTTTTTCACCTGCAACAACGTTGATTTTTAGCGACCTAACATCATAACACAAAAAATTACTCATTGGGAAAAAAATTCACCTTGCATTCCACTTGCCAGTTTGCCCGCATTCGCTTCATTTTTTGCCATCATTGCACTCAAGCTCTCCAACCCCATGTAATAGGTCAAAATTTCCCCACCTTTACATCCAACATGCAGTATCTCAAAAAATTTGAGCCATTACATCTGAAGTGTGATACCCCATGCAAGAGCTCAGTTTTTCTCCACCTTTGCATCTGAATTGTGAAAGCATATGCAGTTGCTCAGAATTTTCCCACCAATACATAAAACCCTATTTTTCTCTAACACTAGAAAATATGAAATTTTTGTAGCTACTCTTGCATGCCATTATGATCTTGTCTGTTCGAATTCTTGAGCAGTTTTGATTGATTTTTTTCCTATCACTGAGCAAGAAAGTCATGAAATACAACTAGAAAGTTCTTCCCACCAATTTATTTGTCCAGGAATATACATCCAAGGTTCAAAAGGAATTTGAAGATGAAGCTTTCTCAGTAGCTTCAATGGACAAAATGATGAATATTTTGCTTACTCTAGATAATTTAAAATTTGTTCTTGAATGGCATCGGAAAGCATTCAACACCATCAAAGGCTCAATCACATGAATTCTTGTCATTGTCAAACATAATTCAAGGCCGGGCAATAATGAAGTGCAAGTGATCCTAAAGAAGCATGATGATTTCATGATGAAGGATGTTGAACACAACTAATCTTGCCTTAGTTTAATTTTTAAGTATTTTCATGCTTTTTGTAATTAGTTAAAGGCAATTTACATGCCATTTTCAAAATTGTAATTACATGTAAAAATAGAGAAGTCCCAAATCAAATTGGACTCTCCTAATTGAATAAGTCAAAGTAATTATTTCTTTCCTAGATTAGCTTTTTTGTTCTCCTCTATAAATATGAGGGAGCTCTTTTGTAATAGGGACCTTTTCAATCATATGCAAGAAAGTGTTGCCCAAATTGTGACTCAACTTTGAAACTTTGTGTTCAAATTTAGTTAATAAAAGGAGGTGAATTTTTATTTTAACCTTTGTTTTGAACCAAGTTTGTGTGAGTGAGAATGTTCTTATGTCATTCTTGCCGATTTCTCTTATTATTAATTGGATAAGTGGTAATTATTTATTATGATTGGAAGGACGTTCAAGATGGAATATATAAACTTTGAGTTATATTGATTACTTGAAATTATGTGTTGTAAGTATTTCTTGGTGAAAGATTATCAATACTTTGGGCTTGGAGTTATTCACTTTGTGTGCAAATCTATTGGTGAAGTGGGTTGATAGACTTTGTGCTACAACATGCATCATTTCTTACTTCAAAACTATCATAGAAGGTAGCAAGAAGACTTTGTGCTTTTGTGTGTCTTTTGATTACTAATAATCTAGTTATATTGGTATTCTTTGATTGATCTTAAGTTTAATCAAGAATATTGGTGATTATTGATTTGCTAGATATTTAGAGGTGTAAATCATTGCAGAATATTATTGTGGACTTTTTAAAAGAAGAGAAAATGACAAATGTAACACACCTCATATGGTTAAAGCTAGTGTAAATACTTTTAGCTTAGCGTTGTCTAATCTTTGCTCCAATAAGAAGTAATTAGGGATCCTCCCCTTTCAGAGAGGAGAGAACATTCTCATCATAGTTGTGGCTGAAATCTCTATTTTGTAATTCGTAAAGGAATTACAAAATATTCACCCAACAATTTTTTGGTGACTCCACTTGGGATACGAGCACATAATCAAAGTCTCACACTTTCAATTGAAGTAGAAAAGTATACTAGTTGCTTATTGTAAGTTTGTAAATATCTTTTTGTTGTTGTTTTCCTACACTCTGGCAGCTAGGAGATAGACTCACAGTCAAAGAGCGCAAGGTTAGATTGATCCTTTTTTGGAGTTTTTGCATATACATAATATTTTTCCGTTCCCTCCTCAGACAAGGTCATCATTACAATGCACTGGAAGTTATCCTCCTCGAAGAGTAAGATCATAGATCCCAAGCGAAGCTTCTAATTTTCTTAGAGTTTTACTTATCACAACAGTTCAAGCGACTATTGCTCAAGGCAATATAACAAATCCACCACCAGGTCCTTGGGGTAATGCCTTTGGTCCTTTAAACTTAGCAGCCCCTTTACATGAACTTCCTCATGTTTCACACAAGAATATACCCAAATCTATGGTGATGGTAAGCAACACCTCGATGAACATATTGCTACTTTTAATATTATATGTGGTGTTCTTGGTGTTGAACATGAGGATGTTTCTATAAGGTTATTCATTGAGACCTTACAAGGAGTAGCAACAAAATGGTTCTACACTCTTACTCCTAGTATTGTTACAAATTGGGGCTACTCTTCGTACCAAATTTGAAGAACATTTCAAGCATGTAGAATATGTACATGCCTTGTTGGCACAACTTACAATTATGAGAAAGGAAGCACACGAACCCATGCATGAGTTTGTGGAAAAATTTAATAGGTTGGTAACAAGGATTCCAACTAAGGCCAAGACAACACCTCATAATCTCAAATGTTTATTTATTAACACACAACTACAAGAGGTAAGTTTCTTTTTGTGGAGAGCAGTTAAAACTAATCTCAAAGTAGCTCAAGAATTGGCTACTAGTTTTGAAGATGATTTGATTCTTGCCAGTAAGATAAGAAAATAATCAAATAGAAATAAAGGACAAGCGTCTACATCTTCATCTACCAACACAAGCACTAATCCTATGGTGTAGAGATTGGCATTGCTAGCATTGAAGAAACGTGTTTCTCAAGGTCCATCTAATTCTCCATACAAGGATGTTCTAAGGAGAACCTTTCCAAATACTTCCAACTATTCTGGTAATGCTACAAGAAATCATAACAGACTTCCTACCCCGCATGGAAGACTTGCTCTTGAAGCTCCACCCACAAATGCAGCAGTGGGTTACTATGAATTTGATCAAGAGGATTATACACAACTAGAATATCCTATTAAAGAAAATGTTGATCAATTCAAAGAGGAGAAAGTAGATCTCGCTGGCGACTCTAATATTGGATTTTTGCAATATAAAGAAGAATCTGATGAAGATGATCTTGTGGTTGATGCTTATGTTGTGTTCACTCATTTGCAACAAAATCAACTTGATCAACCTCAAGATGATGTGACAAAAGAAAAGGATAGCTCATGACCACCTGTGACTATTACCAAAAGGGGAACTCATTTGCCAGTACAACTAAAGGATACAACAATAACAAAGCAAGTAAGTACCACTCATCCTCCTGTATCTTCTTCGTTGCCTAATGCCAATACTCCAGTTCCAAAGACTAGTGTTCCATTTTCAAAACCTACCAATGAAATTATCCCATTTTCTTTGATGAGTTCTTTCCAAGCATTTGATATAATTGATCATGCAAAGAAGACTAAGATTCAGATGTTTGAGGCTAAATATCTAAAAGCTAATCATGACTAGTTTGACAGACTTGTTAAGTTTTTCAAATACAAGGGAACCCATCCAAGCTGAGATTCATCTCACAACATCCCAGTTGTTTCCAAGCCCACACCTTGGAAAAGCAACTTGGTTTCTATTCCATCATCCGTCCTTGGGAGGATAGACCCATTTTTATATCTCATTGTTAGTAAACGGTTATAAGTTGAGCAATTATGTAATTGACTTTGGTGCTTTTGACAATGTCATGCTTGCCAAAGTGGCTACCGCTTTGGGTCTTAATCTTACAAAAAAAATTGGTCATTTATTTTCTATGGAGAACAAGCAAGTGCCTTTGATCGAGCAAATCAAGGATGTGTCGTTTGCCTTTGCAACATTCTCAGATAAGAAAATCAAGATGACTATCCTAGTAGCCGATGTTCTTGTGTCATATGGAATACTGCTAGGACGTAACTTCTGCAAAGATGTAGGAGGTGAGTTGAATATGGATATGTCTAAATCCCGAATACTTGTCAAGGGTGTTAGGAAAAAGTTGCTTCCTAAAATGGAAGCTAAATTTTCTGTGACCAAGTTAGATGACCCAAGAGCTCAAATCCCTTTTGAGTCTTTAGGTATGGGTACATACTATTTGCAGACAAATGAAGAGATTGAATCTTCAAATAAAAAACCGAGCAATGAATCAGAAACTGATGGATCATCCACTCTAGAGAAAGAATCATCTTCAAAAAAAGAATTGTCTTCAAACAATATCTTTTTCAAATGGTGAAACTACATTTGATGAAGAAGTTTCAGATTTTGAGACTGCTAGTTTAGGAGATCCAAACGATGTTTGGAAAATTGAATTTGATGATAGTTTTTCTTCCACAAGATTAGGAGCAGGAATTGTTTTCATTTATCCACAAGGAAAATTATTTCCTTTTCCTTTTAAGCTATATCTTGATAACACTAACAACACTATAGAGTACGAAGCATTGTTGTTAGGTATGAAAGTTGCACATAGGAAAGGGATAAGAAATCTACATGCTCAAGGTGATGTTGAACTTGTAGTTTGTCAAGTGAGAAAACTTTATCAAACCAAGAATGAACACTTAAGGTATTAGTGTAACTTAGTTTGGGATGACACAAAAGAGTTTGAATCTTTTGGCATTTTTGTAGTTCCAGGAGAGTACAATGATAGAGCTGATTTATTGGTAGTATCAACTATGCTTCTAATTCAACACAAAGATTTTCATGGTTATACCTACACTATTGAGTTAGTTTTTTGGCCCAGTGTTCTAGATAATTTAGATAACTGGAAAATTTTTAGTGATGATCATCGAATTGTAGCATTTCTTGAGAAGGCTAAAAATTTCAATGAGCTATACTTTGAAGGTAGTGACTCTTCACCTTGAGAGTCAATTTTAGAGGTTGATCTTGATATTGGTGAATAAGTATTACAGCTCAAGGGGAACAAAATTCCCAAGGGGTTAGTATCTCTTGAGAGAAATTTTAATAAACATGAGATCATTATGTCAAAAAGCAACAACAATCTGGTTTTGATTCATCAAATGAAGTTCATAAGCGAATCAACTTGGAAACCGAAGAGAATTCAAAGATGGTGAATATCGGTAAGTATTGTACTCTAGAAGAGAAAGACAATCTTGCTAGATTAGTATGGCAATACATTGACATACTTTCCTACTCTTATGAAGACTTGAAGTCTTTCTGGCCAAAAAAAGTACAACATGAAATTCCACTGAAGGTAGGGTATTTGCCTCGTAAACAAAAGTAGAGGCAGTATAAACCTAATATTTTTGGTACCATTCTTTCAAAAATACAATAGATGCTCAATGCGAGGATTATATTTCCTATTCACCATTCAATTTGGATAGCAAATATCGTTCCAGTTCATAAGAAGAATGGGGAAATTCACATATGTGTGGATTTCAAAAATTCGAACCAGTCATCATTGAAGGACAATTACCCCATGTCGATAATGGATCGTCTTGCAAATGGTAATTGGATTTGAGATGCTATCTATGCTAGATGGCTTTTTGGGATACAATCAGGTGGAGGTTAGCGAGGAAGATCAACATAAGACTACCTTTACGATGCCATGGGGTACTTTTTCCTACTGTAAAATGTCATTTGGTCTAATCAATGCTAGTGCAACATTTTAACGAGCAATGAAATTAGCTTTATGTGACATCATGGGTAATTTTATTGTTGTTTATCTTGGTGACTTGACAATATTCTCCAAGAAACATCAAGAACATTTTTATCACTTACAACAAGTCTTATAGAGGTCTTGACAACATGGAATATCTCATAATCCCAAAAAATAAATTTTTGGGGTAACAAAAAGCAAACTTCTTGGTCACATCGTGTCCAAGGAAGGTATAAAAATTGATCTTGAAAGGGTCAAATAAATTCAAGATCTTACTCTACCTGTGAGTAAGAAAGCAATTCACTCTTTCTTCAAAAAGGTGAATTTTCTATGAAGGATTGTCCCTAACTTCATGGAAAAGACACATCATATAGTGGATATGATGAAGGGAAAGTCTACTTTTCATTGGTCTACAGAAGGTAAAGTTGCATTCAATGATATCAAATAAGCTATTGTGCATGCACCAGTGTTGGTCTACCCATATTACACTACAAAGTTAATTATGTATAGTTATGCTTTTGAGCATACACTTTCAACCATTTTGGTGTAGCAAAATAGTGAGGGGTTTGAGTCCCCTATTGCATTCATGAGTTTCCCATTGAAGGTTCATGAGTTGAAATACTCCCAAATAGAAAAACATGCATTCGTTGTGTTTAAGGTAGTGAAGCACTTTCAGTTCTACATACTTAACTACCATGTCATTGCATTAGTGTCAGATTCTATAGTCAAGTCGATCTCGACAACAAGAATTTGGTACAAAATGAGGCAATTGGATTGCCAAAATTCAAGAGTATGATATGAAGATTGAGCCCACCAAATTGGTGTGTGGGAAAGGTTTGTGCCAGCTCATTGATGACAACAAGCTTGATGAAGTACCCAACTATGAATAGGTAAGCATTGAAGATGTTCCTATTGTCATATTCGTTAGTTCAACTAACAAGTGGTATTCCAATATTTCTTACTTTCTAACATATGGAGAATGTCTGGAGCATCTGACATATAAGGAGAAAAGGATGGTTAAGCTTAAGGCAACAAATTTTGTATTATGGGATAATGGTTTGTACAAGAGGGCTCTCAACGATACTTTTCTATGCTACGTTTATAAGGCTCAACAAAGCAAGTTGTTGGAATCTTTCCACAACTTGGCATGCGACAAACATTTTTATGCATGAGTGACAACTCATAAAATATTGCGAGCTAAGTACTATTGGCCTACATGGTTTCAGGACGTGTACAATTGGGTATGTAAGTGTGAACTTTGTCAATAATTTGTAGGGAAGCCTAAGTTGGCTACTCTTTCTCTCAAGCCGGTCATCACTGAGGAACCCTTTCAGCAATGTGGAATTGACTTCATTGGTGTTTTCAATCCACCTTCAAGTGCAGGATATGTTTATGTCCTCATATCCACTGATTACTTCACCAAGTGGGTGGAGGCTATCCCAGTGAAGCATGCTACTTCGGAGGTGGTGTGCAATTTCCTCAAAGAAAATATCATTTTCTGGTTTGATATTCTGAACAAAATCGTAGTAGACAATGCTATTGCATTCTTGTCAAGTGATATCATAGTTATGTTTTGAGCATGGAATCACGTTGTCACACTCTTTGTATTATTACCCCAAGGTAATGGTCAAGCAAAATCCGACAATAAGAACTTGGTCACTATCATTCAAAAGATAGTTGACAAGAACTAGAGATCATGGCACAAGGCATTGTACGATGCTTTATGGGCTAATAAAATTACCCCCAAATGGGCAATAGGCATGTCACCATTCTAAATCTTGTATTGGTTGAATGCGAAAATTCCAATCATCTTGGAATTGCCTGCACTAAAGTTGGCTAAGGCCATATAAGATGAGACATTTGACAATTTTGTCGACAAGCGTATCATGTACGTCGTTGAATTGGAGGAGAAACGCGTTCAAGTGGTGGACCATATTGTGAAACATCGTGATCAAGTAAAAAAGCTTTTCGACAAGAAAGCTAAGTCTCGAGATTTCCATGTTGGAGATCTAGTTCTCTTGTGGGACAAGAGAAGAGAACCCAAAGGTATGCACAGGAAGTTCGATTCACTATGGAAAAGACCTTTCAAGATTCACCAACTTTATGGTGAAAATAGTTTATTGCTCGCATACCAAGATGACACTCCATTTTAACTACCACATAATGGATAACATCTGAAGCACTTCACTCACTGAGGCGACAAATGAGTTTTTTAAATACTTGTATAGTTTTTGCATCATTTTATTTTTGAGTCCTTTTGTGTCTATTTGTTTTGTCACCTGACTCTACACCCAATGGATAGATGAAGGCACTTAGAGACTGAAATTCTTCTCCCTTTGATCATTTCAAAGAATGATAGAAGGAAGCTCCTCAGTTCGAGCTAGCTATTATCCTTGAATTCAACGATGCTCAAATCATGGGATAAACCCTACAAAACTTGTCCATTTTGTAGCCCACACACTTTGAGCACACAAAATGAGGTGAATTGCATTGGTCCTCATGCATGGTTCCCTGGCCTCAGAATGTTATTTTGAGTGTTAACCTTTTTTGTTTTGTCAAAATTTTCCTTTTGGTGCAAGTTGTGAAAACTCAGTTTTGAGAGTTAGAAACTTTTTTACACTTGTAAGAGAGTTGAATTTTAGCGCCCCTGCAAGTCAAAATGCAAAAAATAAAAAGTTGCAAGGTTGCTGAAAATCAACAACCCTACATATTAATTACTAATTTTCAAAGATTGCATGGGCATCAAATTTTCTTGACTTTTCAACTTGGTGTTCACACGAGTGCAATTAATGCCATCTTCATGTCGTTTTAATGGTTTTTTAAGTTGTTTGATTCCCATTTTATTTCCATTTTTGTGTCTTCTCCTGCTCGTTTGAATGTCCTTTTTGCTTCAAGTGTTTCGATTTCTTCATGTGTGGATTTTGACAAGATTTTTTGTGGTCTAACTTAGGGTTTTTAGTTGTGTCTTTTTATTTCGTTATCGTTTTGCCTCTAGTTTTTGTTTGAAACCTGCTTAGGGTTTTTGGTCTTTTCTTCAAGGGTTTTTCCCATGATTTATTCTTTTAGAATCATGTTTTTCCTTGTTTTACCTGTTATTCATGGAAGGATACTCTAGGTTTAAAACCCCTGATCTATGTTCCTTGTAGGTTTTACACATGCCAATTTTATGTAACCGAGGTAATTTTCACCGTCGTTAAAATACTAAGCTTATGAGAGCACGATAAAATTAACCATTTTAACCTTAGACTCGACCCATGTATAGTCAACGGATTTTGTCATCGCATGATTCCATGGAGCCAATGTGTATGCTCATGGTTTTTCTTTGATGCTACACAAACTTTATGTTTCTACACAGTGAAGTTCTACCATATGCAAGGTTGTTGATTTTTAACGACCTTGCACTCAAATTATTTACTCACATGTTAAGTCGATATTTTTCTCTGACTTCACCTAAACAAGATTTTCCCCATGCAAAGTCAACAATTTTTGCTGACCTTGCACTTTGTAAACCCTTCCCACATGTAAAGTCATCAAATTTTACTAACTTTGCATGACTAAAGCGATCTTCCATTTGCATAGTTGTTGATTTTTAGTGACTTTGCATTTAACCTTTGCAAACAATCAAAGCCCACATGCAACATTGCCAAATTTTAGCATTATTACACACTTTGCACCTTTTTTCACCTGCAATGACATTGATTTTCAGTGACCTAACATCATAATGCAAAAATTTCCTAACATTGGGAAATTTTTCTGCCTACATTCCACTTGCCAGTTCACCCGTATTCGCTCTATTTTTCGCCATCATCGCACTCAAGGTCTCCAAGCCCATGTAATAGGTCAAAATTTCCCCACCTTTACATCCAACATGTAGTATCTCAAAAAAATTGAGCCATTACATCTGAAGTGTAATACCCCATGCAAGAGCTCAACTTTTCTCCACCTTCGCATCTGAATTACCAAAGTATATGCAGTCACTCAGAATTTTCCCAATGATGCATAAAACCCTATTTTTCTCTAACACTAGAAAATATGAATTTTTTGTAGCTACTCTTGCATGCCATTCTAATATTTTATGTTTGGATTCTTGAGTAGTTTTCATTGATTTCTTGCTTGTCACCGAGCAAAGAAATCCGTGAAATACAACTAGAAATTTCTTCCCACCAATTCAGTTGTCTAGGAATATACATCCAAGGTTCAAAAGGAATTTGAAGATGAATCTTTCTTAGTAGCTTCAATGGACAAAATGATGAATATTATTCTTACTCTAGATAATTTAAAAGTTGTTCTTGAAAGGCACTAGAAAGCGTTGAACACAATCAAAGGCTCAATCGTACAAATTCTTGTCATCGCCAAACATACTTTAGGGCTAGAAAATGACGAAGTGCAAGCGATCCTAAAGAAGCATGATGATTTCTTGATGAAGGATGTTGAAGATAGTTGATCTTGCCTTAGTTTAATTTTTAAGTATTTCCATGCTTTTTGTAATTAGTTCAAGACAATTTACATGTCATTTTCAAAATTGTAATTACATGTAAAAATAGAGAAGTCCTAATTCAAATTGGACTCTCCTATTTGAATAACTCAAAGTAGTTATTTGTTTCCTAGATTAGCTCTTTTGCTCTCCTCTATAAATATGAGGGAGCTCTTTTGTAATAGTGACCTTTCTATCTTATGCAACGAAGTGCTGCCCAAATTGTGACTCAACTTTGAAACTTTGTGTTCAAATTGAAAGTTCAAATTTAGTTAATAAAAGGAGGCGAATTTTGATTTCAACCTTTGTTTTGAACCAATTTTATGTGAGTGAGAATGTTATTATGTCATTCTTGTTGATTTCTCTTATTGTTAATTGGATAAGTGGTAATTCTTTCTTATGATTGGAAGGATGTTCAAGATAGAATATATAAACTTTGAGTTATATTGATTACTTGAAATTGTGTGTTGTAAGTATTTCTTGGTGAAAGATTATCAATACTTCGGGCTTGGAGTTATTCACTTTGTGTGCAGATCTATTGGTGAAGAGGGTTGATAGAATTTGTGTTACAATGTGTGTCATTTGTTACTTCAAAACTATCATAGAAGGCAACAAGAAGACTTTGTGCTTTTGTGTGTCTTTCGGTTATGAATAATCTAGTTATATTGGTATTCTTTGATTACTCTTAAGTTTAATTGAGAATATTGGTGATTAGCTTAGGTAGATATTTAGAGGTGTAAAGCATTACAAAATATTACCGTGGAACATTGTACACATCTTTTCTAAAAGAAGAGAAAATGGTGAATGTAACACACCCCACATGGTTAAAGCTAGTGTAAATACTTTTAACTTAGTGTAGTTTACTCTTTGTTCCAATAAGCAGTAAGAAAGGAGCCTCCCCTTCCAGAGGTGGGAGAACATTCTCATCATAGGCGTGGCTAAATCTCTATTTTTTAATTTGTAAAGGAATTACAAAATATTCACCCAACAAGAATCTTCACACAAATCTCCATAAATCACTAGTTTACAATCTTCAAATTCTTAACGGTTTAGCTGCTATAGGTCTCAAAAAATGAAGATTTAGCTTAAAATATTGATATCAATGTTTATCTTGGCCAAAAAGTGGGACTCATTATTATGGGATTACCCACATCTTTTTGAGATACTCTGAGTACTAGAAAAAAATTAGTTTAGCTTTGAAAGCATTAGACTTCCTTTGATTCCCTTCAAAGATTCTATCAATCTCCTATTTCTGTGATGTTTTCTACAGAGCTAGATTTTTCTTATTACTCTAAAGTCACAACTCTTGCTCTCTTCTATTTGCAGGGAAAAGTCTAAAATCCTAATGGGTAAGATAAAGTAGGGGTTCAGTGAATGAGGGACTTGAGGGAAATGTAGGAAAATTGACATTGACATGAGAAATTCAAAAATCCTAGTGAGTAAGACAAAGCAAGGGTTTGGGGAATGAGGAACTAAGGGAAAGGATGCCAAGATAAGAGAAGTCCTAAAAACCTCTAGAAGGCAAAGGATTGGAAAAACAAGGAAGTGGGGTTTAAAGGAAGATATGATAGCATAGGGAATTTTGAAATGTCGCCCAAAGTAGACAAATCAAGAAAATGAACCAAACACTCTCAAGCTCAAATAAATTAAAAAGGGGACATTACAAGAGATTGGAACTAGGGGGTTTGACATAGGATATGCAAGATGATGTTGGGGGATAGAATTTAAAAATACTACTTATGCAGTACCAAATTGAATCACTAAAGGCCCAATTTTGAATAGATATAAGGCTACTAGGAGCCAAGGATTTCTAACATGCATGGAATTAGGGTTGGGGGAATTTGGGGAGATGTAGAGAGGTAAAGATAACCTCAAAAGCCTACAAGAGATATAAAAGAGAAAGTGATGGGACTCAATTTTGTACTAGTACCAATTTTTTGTTAAGTCCTAGTTTTTGTGAGCTTGGGCCTTATTTTTTCCATCATATATTATCGATCTAAGAGAATTTTAATGATATTTGTGTCAAAATATAAATAATTTTTTTTTCATTGTGGTGGTTTGGGTCAATTGGCACCTTTGTTTTACCATATTTTAATCTATGTTTGTTTTCTAAATCCTATGTGACTAGGTTTTTAATGTTTTTTGGGTGTTACATTTGTATTTTGGTGGTCTCAGGGTTGTTACAAAAATTATATGTTATCCCTTGCTATTTTATGTTTATATTTTGTTCCCATTTTTCTTTTGGGCTATCATTTTTTTATGTCTAATTTCCCTAGTTTGTTTATTATTTGATGGGTTAGTTTCTTTATATTTTTAAGGCTTAGGTAGGTTCAATAACCTACCCAAACCCTCAAAAGGGTTCTTAAGTGCCTTTATTTATTTGATAAAGAGAACACATAGTTTGTGTTGGTTCTTTGTGATGGTTCATAAATCACACATAGGGTTTGACTTGGTTCATGGCATAGTCAAAAGTGTTGATAGTTAATAAAGGGGAGTGTTAAAGTAAATTTTTATGCTTCTACATAAGACAACAAGGGTTTTAAATGGTTCCTAAACTCATGCCTAAGCCCAACATTGGTTCAAAATCCCTATAGAGTGTCAATGTCTCCAAGGTATGTTGTGATAGAAGAATAAATGGTTTACACTCATCAAAAGGAAAATGGTGTAGGCTGCACAATTGGCAAGCATGTTGGCAATGTCCATGGTGGTAGTATGGGCCTGATAAGTTTTAAATGAAAATTTATTATATAATATTATTTTAAAGGTAAGGCACCATTTTGAAATATAAAGGCCGTGTTGACTTTGTTTCACTCTTACCAAATGCCATGAATTCCAATACAGTGTGTTAGTGGCCAAGGGTGCTCAAAATCTAACCAAAACATTTGTTCAATCTATTTGATGTAGTTTTACTCCTACCATTAATTTTTGGTAATTTTTGAAATGAGGCTAGCTTTTTTTTGATGGTTTTCTCAAGACACTTGCAGGTGTTTGGATTTTCTAGAGGTCAAAATATGTAATGCTTAGTTGCAATAGTGAAGTTCTAAGGCATCATGAGGATGCAAAATTATGTTGGGTATCATGCACTAAGTGTCTCTAGGGTTGTTTGTATGTCTTCAAGGGAATCTCAATTCTTGTCAAGGTTTTCTCTTGTCACAATTTCTGACATTAATGCATTTAATATTTGATAATGGGAGATAATTTTTAAATATTGCACATTGCCATAACCATATGTTCTCTACATATAGATTTATGCAGTTCAATTTCAAATTATTAAGCATGCTTAGTTATGTGTAATACCTGCATGGTGATGGATTTTATTCCTAGATCAAAGCTTATGCATCTCTATCTTTTGTTTTCATTTTTATTAATTGTGACTCATTAGACCAATTGATAGACATTAGTCTAAATACTATTTGACCTTCATCATCATCATCCAAAATAATAAAAATTGTTAACCATTAGTTGTAAGAAGTAGATTAGTTTTCATGTACATTGCTCATAATTCAATATTGTTAACTAGGGAATTATCTTACATAATCCTCAATGCGACATATTTAGATAATTGTGTTCAATATATTCAAACCTTGTTATTGTGTAAGAAAAAAATATGAAACTATTTGTAATGGGATAATTTGTTGTCATATGTATATACATGTGAAAGGTGCATCACTCATAAAGAAGTCTATTGCAACTATGCATACTTGACTCTGTGATAGTCTTTAGGGTTAAGTAGTGCAATTTGCATATAGGTGATGTGTGCTATTTTTGGCTATTCATTTTATTTGATTTTAATGCCTATTAAGGCACACCTCTAAGAACACTCTCCTAGGTTTAAGCTGAGTCTAAAGTGAAGGAGAGAATAACCACTCTCAAAGTTGTCATTAACCATCCATGATTTTTTGATGAATTTTATTTCGCCTTCTTGTTGACACCCTTGGCCTTGAAGGTGAGAGAAACTTCTAAAATTGGGAACTTGCATTTTTTAGAACTAATAGAAAGCATATAGCTACTATGAATCAAGAATTGAAGGGAAGGCATGCTAGCATGAGGAAACTTGAAACCCCACCCAAGGTTGGAAATTGACTAAAAAATCCTCATACTTAGAAATTTTAGATATTTTTGTAACTTAGGCACATGAAAAGGATATAAAGGGTTGCAAAGCACAACACCAAACACACATTAACCAAGGGGGGGCATTGAAGGAATTCTTTAATAGTCAATGATGTGCAAAGTAGGATCAAAGCAACAAAGAGGAAACATGAGTTAGAAAATTTTACATTTTTAGGGCATGTGCCAGCATAACCTAAGGGATGATTAAAACTTTAAAAAATTATATATCTAAAAATATGTATATAATGCAACCCCAAAGTCCAATACAAGAGCATGTAAGGTGGGGAAATAAGATCAAGTAATGGTAAGAAAATATCCCAAATGAGGATGAGGTAGTGATTAAATCACCACACAAGAGCATCATCAAACCTAGGTAAATCTAATATGAAAGAGAAACAATTAGAAAAATTAGACCTAAAACCCAATGGAGGAGAATAAACCTTAAGGGAAAACCTTAGGACATGTAAGAAAAGGTTGAGTTCACAACAATGTAAAGGGATAAATCACATTGCAAAGATAAACTAGGCTAATTAAATAGATGTAGTTCATAAGCAAACAATTAACCTAATTACACTCAGATTGATAATTGTAATAATAAAAATAAATAAAAAAAATGAGGCTTACAAATATTTAGCTCTAAAAATGCTGGCATAGAAATGTTGCCTATGTCATGCTAAATCTATTTGCCACTATCTATAAATTAATGCCCTTAGTCTAATGTTTGCCTCAAAATTTGTACTATATTAGAAATCCACATGGTTCAAGTTTGAATGTTATGGGTTCAATCTTGATCACGATCTTATTTATGTTGTGTGGGTTTTATTTGACATAATATGTGCTAGAATGTTTGTTCACCTTCATCTTCCATATATTTGAACTTGTCAAGGTGGTGTCTAATGACACTATTTAGGAGTTTGGTGACTCAATAGGTGAACCAATTCTCCTAGGCCAAACCCCTTTGACAAGCCAAATTAATGGTGATGAATGAGACAAAGATAATATACATATAGACATATAGGTGACCTATATGATGGTGACGTAGATATGATTTTTTTTGTCTTTAGAAATTGAAGTTTTCTTTAATGTGTTTCTCCTTGTAGTTACATGTGTAAATAAATGCACATTGAATATCTTCTAGTACCATGACAATAACATGCCACAAAGTAAATTCATAATGACTAGCATAAAAGGAGGTATGAGGTTTAGAATTTGAATTTCAAGCTCATTCTTGTATACCTGAAGATTGAATTAGGTCATTCTTGAACCGTGTGGAAATGAACTAAGGGAATAAAATCATAATCTTGAGCTCAGGAACAAATGTATAAAAATAAGTGCAAATAAAAGTACAATAATAAGTTTACAGTAAATATATAGAAATAAATGATCAATAAATATGATTTGAACCAGAACCAAACCAAACATAATAATACACCACTTATCAACATACTATTACATTCAAAAAATCTACCAAAATAAAACTTAAATGAATAACTAATTTCGCCACTACAATCTATGCTTAAACTAACCAAGCTCTTTTTATCTCTATGATAAAGAGAGTCACATGTTACTGTAGGATTCTCAACCACCCTAAAATTGAACTTAAACTAGCAATAATAATCTCCCACCTGTCCCCAACATCTAACATCTTAAATATATTTTCCATTTCACCTTTCCTTCACAACTTTAATTCACAAGTGAGAATTGACACAAATTTCTCTTTCCATCAATAATTACATGAGACTTTTCCATCATACTCTATCTCTATGCCAACCAACCAACATATCATCACCCACAACAACCAATCAAAAGACTTTTTCTTTCCGTCACACCAACAAATACAACTCACATGAAAACATTAATTTTAAGCAATCAAACCTTATTTTGAACAAAACCATTTAATTTAAGCAACCTAAAATTATATTAAAAAAACATTTAATTTGAACTATTCAATCTTAGTATTAAAAAATATTTAATTTGAAGATCCAAATTTACATTAAAAATCATTTATTTAATATAAGTGATTCATTTTGCATTAAAATCATTTAATTTAAGCAGTCCAACATAGACTTAAAAATAGTTTTAAATTTTAATTTAAAAAAAAAAGTGGATTTTCTCAACCTTTACACCTATCAATACGATTTTTTTTAAAAAATATCTGCAGTGAAAAAACAGCAGAAATATCAGTATTTCGGAGCACGTGACATCCACTCGCACAAAATCTGCCAAGTTTTGGCTGTGTCCAAAAAAACAAAAAACAAAACATTGTAAAAATTCTTCAATTGAACGATCGTAACTTTATTGCGGATTTTATTGACGACGAAGAATTTGTACATCCATTGATTGCGAGCTTCGAATTACTTCTGCTGTGCGATTCAAATCGGTATGTGTTGATCCACTTTAGAGTTAGTTATGCTGTTTTGAATGATCTTTCCTGTGTTTTTGTAGTAGATGTAAAATTTCTATATTCAAGCAATTTTTCTCCTACATGGTCTATAAAACAATGGCTTCTATCTGAAACTCATTGTTTTTTTGAATTTTAAGGGATTTCAGTTGCCTTTTCTTGGTATTGAGCATAGAATAATTGAGAAATTTCATTAATATTTGATGCAGAGGATCCGTGGGAGAAAGCTGGATTGAAAATTGGTAGACTGAACTGCGGTCAAAGCAGCACTCTGCTTTTTAAAGCGAAAATTGCTGCATTGAAGGCGTTTAGTGCTGGAAATAGATCCAGAGGGTTTCGAAAGAGGGATTCATAGCGGGTTATTTGGGTTTACTGATATGGTGGACAAAAAATCAGGCGGAGGGAACGCTCCATCAGACCAAGATAGTGATGAAACCGATTCAGAGTTCGAGGAGTTAGATCCTAGTGGGCGCTATGGCCGAGTAAGTTGTTTTCCTCGTTCCTGATCTTTATTTCGACGAACTAAATAATCCGTTCTATATGATAAAATACTTGTTTTTTCAACGCACACGAGATCAATCCGACAGAAAAAGTAAAACCAGTCAGGTAGAACGAATATCGGTACGAAAAAAAACTAATTAGCATGATATTTTCATGGTACGAGGGAATTACTAATGAAAACAATTGAATTTTAAACGTTTAATAAATTCCACAACGATTAGTGACATCAGCCTTCGGGCTGTATCCAGCCTTAACTACCTTGTGGAGTTGTTCTCCGCGCTATAGGCCCAAGGGTTGAAATATCAACAATTAAGCTCTGGCCTATAGGATGTAGGCCGCTTTAATGTGGAGTGGAGTTTGTCCTCCGGGCTGTAGGCTGCCTTAACAAGGTGTGGGGATTTAGCCCTTAAAGCTGTCTTAACGCAGCAGGGTGATTTATCCCCTGGGCTGATGCCTGCTTCAACACTGTGTGGCAGTGTTCGACAGGAATGTGTCTCAGGGGTCTGGGCGACGACCCCAATGTCTGGGGACTTGGAGGGGATGTCCCTCTTTTTTAGAACTGGACACCCTATTCTCTTTGGCACATTAAAATGAAAAAGGTACTTGGTAAATAGAAAATGCTAAAAATCTGTAAAAAGGTGGAGAGTTGTCATTGCAATTCAGCATATTTTATTTACTTCAAAAAATTTCAGCTGCTTTTTGCGAATATTTGGGAAAATTTTTGCCGTGCCCAAAATTGCATCCCCACATCCCCTTTCCTGAACACTCAGAGAAACAGTGCTGCATGGAGATTTGTCCTCTGGGCTAGTTTGATTTAACACGGTGTGGGGATTTGTCCTCAGGGCCCTATGGGGATTGTCATCTAGGCTCCAGGCTGCATTAGCGCAGTGTTGAGATTTAAACTTAGGTCTTTTGCATATGAGTGAATCCCATTTATCATTACATTACAGCCCTTTGAACTATTATTTTCACTATGTTGCGTGTTTTGTTGTGCTGCAATTTGTTTTTGTATTTTATGACACGGAAAGTGGAAACCTGTAACAGAACTTATGGCCAATTTCTTTTGTTATAGAAATTGCATTATCCAATGTAATCAAACTTTTTTGGCTTGTCTACTATGTGTTTTTAAAGCATATTAACCCTTTTAATTTTTCTCACATCATGCTAGTTGTGATTATTGCATCCAAGAGGGATTAAACGTGGGTCATGTTGCCTAAATTTTGTTTTACCACAACCTGACCACATGTTTAGTAGGGTGACTGGGCCAAACTTTTACTGTTAGGGTGCCCAAACCTGGGTTCTATCTTAGGAATTTTAATATTAGCAAGAATGGAGGTTATGAAAGTACATGTGTTTAAAATAACTTTAAATGCATTTTAATTAAATGCTTAAACTGGAATTTTTTGTATGTTGTGGTCAACGTTGAAGATTGCAATTTTTAATGAGTCTGAAATTGTCTATTTATGTTATACATCATGATGGTATACACAAATATATGTTCATGTTCGTGTAGATGTTTATGAAACCAAATTTGAGCTGCATATCATCACCGTAGCATAAGTAGCAGAGGCTACATGAAACTGAATTAACAGTCCTATGTCTTTGCTTACTATATAATACAGTATTTGATATAATCATGTCAATTTATACATAAACAAAGCAAGAATTCTGTACAGTATACTATAGACAACATACTGGAAAATGCGGAAAATATATATTGAGTCTAAGGTATGTAGGCTAATACAAAATCTGTGTCATTTTTATTTCAAAAAACAATTTATTCCATTTTTTACTGTTATTTAAAAAACAAATCTCTTGACCTTGTCAGTATGCAAGTTTTTGTTGTGGTCGAACAAATTGTTGATAGAATAAAATATGTATATTCAAATTGTTGAACTCTTTCTCATTGTTTATATTACTCAAAAGGAAACATATGTGCATCTTTAGTCCTTTATTTATTTTAGTTTCAGGTTTGGTATCTGAAAATGATACCAGCAATAAAATATGTTTGCAACTCCTGTAAATTAGTTTAGGTGGTTACGACATCTGCTAATGGTAAACATATTGAATAAATTATAGTGTTGGATTTTGATCTATCAAGATTCTTACAAGAAAATTCACTTTTAAGGCCCTTTCTGCACTCCATCCCTTCCCTTTCTTTGAAAAAGACATCTCTGCCAACAAATGTGGTTTTCTTGACAGTAAGAACTGATCGTCTGGTAAAGAGGCACATGTGAATTTTTCTAAAGAACCACTCTTAAGTATCGTTGCAACTTGCATTGGTCACAGGAAGGATATATTTTTACTTCGACTGAAGTTCTGCCCTGGAATCCGTAATCATGTTTCTTTAGTTTCTTAATGCACTAGCATTCCCTGAGTTGCAATTTCACCACGTTTACTTCAAATTTCAAGAAGAAATTTTAGTTTTTAAAGTGTTACCATATGACTTAAAAGGTACTTGCTTACAAAGTAAAAACCTTAATGGCGGTCATTACATGTTTCACTGTGTAGCAACCCTAGTATTGTGTTGGAAATTGATAGCATATCAAACTGGGTAACAAAAAACTTTTGATAAGCAATAAAATTTTGATTAAAGAGAACTTGCATACACTATAATATTGATGGTTTGATGTGATCTAAGTTTTATTGCAATAATGATCTGTTCTTACTCTTCTATCACTTTGCTCCTTTAATGTGTATAATGTATATGATCACATTCATGATGCTAGGGCTATTGATGCCTATGGATGGTGGGCCATGATTTGTTGATTCCTATGCTCAGGGAATTGATGTCTGTTCCTCTTTCAGATGTTTGAAGGCTCCAGAATATTACATAGAAGAAGACTAAATGTCCTGCAATTTGCCAATATTTGCTCATTTAAATTTGCTGCCAAGTTGAATGTGTCCCTTAGGTGACCTGTGCATCCTAACTTACCATCATTGCATTGGATCTTCAGTTTGGTGCTGTTATGGTTGGGTTCTGACCAGTTAGAGAACTGTGGTAATCTAGTTGTAATTGTTACAAGAAGGGTAAATCTATGGTGTGGGGTATTTTGTGTGTAATTGCCACAGTTTTGCTCAATGCCTGAAAATTATAATGGAAGTGTACTAGTTGCTTTGCTGATTGAATCAATTTTTGTTCACTTATGCCTTGTTTGCCACTTGGTTTTGCAAGGTTCCCTGTGATAATTCATTTTTGAGCTGCCTTCTTTTAGTAACTATGTGCATGATTTCTGGTGCAAATTATTTTAAATTTAGACTGTGTTTCAGAAATATTTTGTGTGGTTAGCTCTTGGAATTAATTATAAATATTCAATGTTCTCCAATTGGTAGTATGATTGTTTTTATTTGGCCAGTTTTATCAATGGGAGTACTTTCCTTATTTGTTCTGATAAGCAAATGTAATTTACTATTTCCTTATCATGTGCATGATATGTTTGATTTTTTCTAAATTTCATGTGCAAGAATGAAGTAGTTTATTCATTGTGGTCCAAATTTGTGGGTTAGTAGGGGACGGACTCTGTAGGTGTTGGCAAGAAATATGTGGATGAAATGGTTTATTATTGTCCAAATTTGTGGGTTGGTGGGAGATGGACTGTAAATGTTGGCAAGAATTATGTGCAAGATGACAGCTCTTTTTAGAGCTATGATATGTCTTCACATTGGCCTAATGTGGACCATAAGTGTTATCTTCATCAGATGAAGTTCTTCAATAGTCTTAACATCTAATATGATGGTTTTGCAGTACAAGGAGGTGCTTGGAAAGGGAGCTTTCAAGACTGTGTATCCTTTATTCAGATCTCCTTAAAGTAGAATTTGTATCATTATTCTTTGTATTTGAAAATGTAATTTACATTGTAGATAGCTTCCTTAACATGCTTTTCAGTTTTAGAGCTTTTGATGAATTAGAGGGCATGGAAGTTGCCTGGAACCAGATCAAAGTGAGAGATGTCTTACAAAGCTCTGACGATTTGGAACGCCTCTATTCTGAGGTCCATTTATTGAGGACGCTTAAGCATGAGAGTATCATTAAATTTTACACCTCATGGGTAGATGAGAAGAATTACAATATCAATTTTATCACAGAAATATTCACATCCGGGACACTAAGGCAGTAAGTTATGACCTTTGAGATATGATAACTTTTATGGTGTCGACACATGCTATTTAAGGTTTGAGAATTGTAAATAGTATCCTAATTTTTGGTCTCATCTCAGGTATCGGAGAAAGCATAAGCATGTCGATATGAGAGCAGTAAAAAATTGGTCTCGACAAATTTTGCGAGGCCTACTATATTTGCATAGCCATGACCCACCCATCATTCACCGTGACCTAAAATGTGACAATATATTTGTTAATGGAAATCAAGGAGAGGTGAAAATTGGAGACCTTGGGCTAGCAGCAATTCTTCGTCAGGCTCATGCAGCACATAGCGTAATTGGTAAGTTTCAAACTGTGATGCATTTCCAGTTTATAATTACACCGAGTCTGACATTTTTTCTGTGGAAATGCAAAGTAATGGCATGCCTTATCCAAGGTTTTCAAACTTGCAGGCACGCCAGAGTTCATGGCTCCTGAACTTTATGAAGAAGAGTACAATGAGTTGGTTGATATTTATTCTTTTGGTATGTGCCTGTTGGAGATGATTACTTTTGAATATCCATACAGTGAGTGCACAAATGCAGCCCAGATTTATAAGAAAGTTACCTCAGTAAGATGTTCTCTCATGTTTAATTTCATTGCTGGTTTTTTGAGAGATATTGTATTGATTCGATGAAAAAGTATTTTTCTTAGGAAATGAAAATCTATGTTTTAGAGTTCCAAAGCGTTGAAAAGGCCACACTTTGCTTTTCTCTTCTCATGTATGGTCATATCTGCAGATGTTTTTCTTTAAGGCTGCATGATTAGCAATAGCAGTTTATACAATGCTTATCAATTTCTTATGGACAGGGGATAAAACCAGCTGCTTTGGACAGGGTAAAAGATCCTGAAGTTCGAGAGTTTGTAGAAAAATGTTTGGTTAATGCTTCCAGGAGGTTGCCTGCTAGCGAGCTTTTGATGGACCCCTTCCTTTATTGTGAGGGTGGTGAGTGTGTAGATCGAGTACCTTGTGCAATGCCACTGCATTCTGCAAGAAATGGACTTAAACAGTTAACTTCAATTTTAGAGGAGCCAAATCGTGTTAACAAGTTTTCAGAAGCAAACTCTGTAGCTAAACTTGCAGAAACAGGAAATTCAAAAAGAATTAGAGATCAGAAGTTGCAAGTGTGCTCAAATTCTCTAGACCGATTTCATCCACATAGTGAATTGGATGGCAGGGATAATTATCAGCTGTCAGAAGATTGCATAGAAGATGAAGACATTTCTTCAATTTTGAATGAAGATGGTGGAAGGATAAACAGAGATTTTACAGTGAAGGGGCAAAGAAAAGATGAAAACACAGTATTCTTAAGACTTAGAATTGTGGATATGGAAGGTACTTATTTACTGTGTGAATGAATTATGCCATGTAGTATGCATTTTTTCTCCACCTTTTGGATTGTATGTGTTCTGTTGATTTGTTGAGTTTTACTTTTGATGGCAATGAAAGATATCTTGGTTCCTACTTAACATTAGATTGAATTCTCAGGTCATGTTCGCAATATTCACTTTCCTTTTGACATAGATGCTGACACGGCAATGAGTGTTGCAAGTGAAATGGTAACAGAGCTGGATCTGTCAGATCAAGATGTGACAAATATTGCAGCCATGATTGATTCAGAAATACTCGCTCTTGTGCCAGAATGGCAACCTGGAGAAGCTTTTGAGGAAGCTTCTGATGAAGATATATGCACTGGTTCTCATGATTCTTCAATTAAAGATAATGTTTCTGATATGCCAAGTGATGCTGATAGTCCCTATGGGAGATATGTGCTTGAACGCCTCCCTTCAGGTCGCAGGTATTGGTCTGATTCTCCAAGGTCTTTAGCCGGCAATTCTTTTATGAAGACTGCATTAATAAATGCACATGCTAGAACAGAAGGGCTAATGCCCAACAGATTTGAAGTAGACTGTGATCACACTGTTTCAAGTAGCAATCAACAACAGTTTGATCAAAGTAATATCTCCAGTCTGGCTGATAGTCATGAAGATAGTGGAGCCAGTTTATATACAAGTACAAAATCTCTGGAATCAGAGGGAATCAATTTACATGGAAATGCTTCAATGATCAATGAAGAGAAAGCTGGCTCTCTCACCAATGTTGTAAATAATTTAATAATGACAGAAGTGAAGATGCAATCTGGTAATATGGAAAGTATTAATAACTCCCAGGAGGGATGTGAAGGGGAAAGCCAACATAGTAAGGATTGTATAATTAGTGATGATTTGGACAAGCCTGAGTTTGCAGGTAAGGATCCTGATAAAATTGTTTCTACAGAATCTGGTAAAACTTTAAAAGGGGTTACAGATATTTTCGCAAATCTTGAGGTGGGAGATGAGAATATCATAGCACAGAAATTTAAAAGTTTAGTCCTTAAGCAACAGGAAGAACTAGAAGGATTGAAACAAAAGCATGAACGGGCAATACGAGACTTTCTAGATCAATTACCTCAAAAAGGTCATGGCATGCATTTTTTAAAGAATGGTTTATCTTTATCTTCCAATGACCTCTACCATGTTTCTATCAACATTAGTGCATTCAAAGATAATGCATCTAATGATGTGAATTGTATCAGCTGCGGACAGGATCTTGATGTAGTCCTGAAACAAAAAATGTTACTTGAGGAGTTTGAAATTCCAGCATTAGTTATTGGGAAGGATATGAGACATGAAGCTGCATGCAAAGATATCAACACCGAGTCTGCAAAGAAAGATTCAACTTCTGCCTTAAGTGCTCATTATGCAAATGATTTTAGGCATGCTGGATATCCTCTTGATGACATAGATAGGGAAAATAATACAAAGAAATTTCCTACTTCAAAAGGTATGGGCCCTAGGGAGCTTTCATCTATAGTGGACTCTATACCAAAGATGGAAACAGATTGTCGTGAAACTGATAAATTGAATTTGGATAAGTGCTTCAAGCAGCATTCAACAGGTACACAAGTCAGAATGCTAAATAATGTTCCAGAAGTCTTTGCTTCAAATTATTCCGATGTTTCTCATGGTTTTCATAAGGCTGCAAAACGTGATTCATTTGTTGAACTTTACAAGTGTACATCACCCTTAAGAGATAAGCCAAACTCATATAAAGGAGAGGTGAAATCCTATGGCATGGACAGTGTAGGGGTATCAAGCAGTTTAATGAAAACAAAAAGTAATGGTAATGTGCTTGATCAGCTGAAGAAAGAGCAGCTTCAGAAATCTATTGCAGATCTGGAGGCCAAAACTCTAGAAGGCTTAAAGCAATCAAAAGGTGGTTATTTGACTAGCAGTTCAATAAAGAACAGCAGTATCGTTTCTCAATCTGGTCCTGTTGGATCCAATTCTTCTGGTTCAAGGCAGCAAGTTAATCCTGAGACAACCAAAGTATAATTATTATTTTTTCCTTTCTTCTTTATAAATATTTCAGAATCTGAAAGCATTTCTGGATAAAAAATCTGGAGCTTAGATACTTAGCCTTCAAAGAAAGAGGATGTATATAATACATAATGATGAAAATTCTTTGAAAGAAAACAAGGCTTTTGAGTGTGTGTATTTGCCATGGCCAGAAATTTTTCATGGTCTATTTTTCAATGAATAAGGATGCTGCAGAGGTGAAGATAGAATGGTTGGCATATTTTTGCAGGAAGATATATAAGGATACAGGTTTTGGCAATTATTTCAGTATGTCATGGGAGTATTAGCATTGTTGATCTCTGGCTTGACGACTCAGTCCAAATACAAACTTTTTCAATGTCAAGTAAGTATGTGACTGATGAACAATTGTTGCATCCTAGAAGATTAGGCTCTCTTTGATATGATCGCTTTCAAGTTATTTGATGTGGACATGTGTTTGTTAAATTTTCCACTATTTTTTTGTTTTGTTTGGATTTAATGGAATTTAATAATCAAGAGGCCAAAATGTTGATCTTTTTGTAAATGAATTTTAAAAGGGAGTGATTATGGCCATTGTTGAGGAAAATTATGTGTTTATTAAGCTTCTGAAATGTCTGCAGGTAGTAAATATTAAACTTAGTGCATTACATTATTAGATCTAAAGTAACCAGGATTAAAACATTTCTTAAATCGATTAATAATTGGAAGGTCCTGTTACAGAGATGTTGATCAAGCAACCACCTAAACTGTTTTATTTGGCAGCTGGTACTATACAAAAGATTTTTGGTATGGTAATAATAAGGTTTTTCTTGGTGCAGTCAGACCAAATGAGAAACATTCCAAAGCAAATAATGTTTCGGACAATTTGGAAAACAAAACTGAAGGAAGAACATGTGACGATAGTAGTGTCAATTAATATTTAATCTATGATTTTTAAATTCACAATATTTGAAATGTTGGAAATTAATGCCAAAGAGTATGTATAGAAACATAGAGAATGTTATAACATGAAAGAAGCCTTGTACCCACCTTTCTCAAGCTTGGAAGCTTCAAAAATTTATTTAATCAATATTGAAACGTTGACGAGTTCTTAGTGAAGGAGTTGACATTCCTTTTTGTTAAATTGTAAAGATCATTTACCATTTGATTTACAAATTAACATATAGAAAAGACTTTCATACCCACTTAATGAAGATTTAATTAATCTTCAAAATCCTAAATCTATTGACCTACATTTGAGAGGCAATATCTTTTTCTTCTAATAGGAAGTATAGGATATGACTACTTAGTAATTAATGAAACTCATATTTGAGTCCATAATAGTGTCTTATTTTGAATCAGCAACTAGGTAGTTATGGTTTCTGGGAAAAATTAAAAAATGGTGTACTTTAAAGTTTAGGCATATCAAGCATGGATGGCCAAGCAATGCACTGATTACAAGTTCTCAAAAATTGATTGCTACAGTGGTAATATATGCCAAGAAGGTCCTGTTTTCATGAGACTGGATAGTTTTAAAACTCAGCAGTTTTCTTTACAAATGCCTCCAAGTGTCTCAGGCATGCCTACAGTTCCAATACTCCTGGCTAACTTCAGTAACTTTGCAAGACAGATAAATGCAGGGGGTGGCGGATTCCCATCATGGCAAGCTTTGAGGCTGTGGGCAACTTCATATGTAACTCCCACCAAGCTAACAGGTATTCTTTAGGCCTCTCAAACTTGGGTGGGCAAGCAATGCACTAATTTTTAGTCCTCAAAAGTTGACAGCTACAGTGGAAAGTTGAAACCAAGGCCAAGAAGGCTATGTGGCCATGAGATTGAATGATGAAAAAATCTCAGCAATTTTCTTTATAAAGCCTCGTGTCAAGGGCATATGCTTGCAGTTCCAAATTTCCAATACACACAGCTTCTATCTTCAGTAACTTTGCAAAACAGATGGACACAGGAGGACTGATACCCATATTGGCAAGCTTTTAGACTGATGACAGGTTTATGTGCAATGCCTGCCAAAATAACAGCTGAGAGAATGAATATGCAGAGGCTCAGACTTGATTGTTTATGAACAGCCATTGAGGCTAGTCATCCTGGTAACTCTACAATCTGTCAAGTTTGTCTTCAATGGACAGCCCTAGAAGCAACTGTTCATAGAACCACTGAGTGCCATCTTGCTAATGTGTGACTATTTAAACCATCTCCAGTTTTTTATGTAGTGGACTAACAGCTGTTGAGGACAGTTTTAATAGGAAATAATCTGGCACAAACTTTGCAATCTAACAGCATTCCTTGCACATTTTGTGAGGTTGTATTCAAGTTTAAGGGACTCCAAGCGTTTTGTTGGTTTGAGATGCCAAGTTCCACAGGTCTTGCAGAGATTTATCTATTTACCGTGTAGTGGCTTTCCTTTGAGAGCAGGGAATAAGGCCAAAAGCAGATTATCCTTTTCAGCAATTTATTCCCCTAAAGGCTTTTTGAGTCCCAAATTATCAGGAAATGGATACGGCCATACATGTACAGAAGTTTAGGTACTGGTACAGGAAATGCCGATTTTTTGGGACATTGGGTATTGTTTGTCTTGGAAACATCTATATATCAAATAGAAAAAACATAAAGAAAAAATAATATTAATATCAGTGCTATGTGTATAATTAATATTAAAAACAAATGTAAATCAATAGAGGTTTAGAAATTAAGGGTATGGAGATGGTTGAGTTTGGATAATATGAGAGAAAGGGTGGTGCACTGGGGTCATTAGAAATGGTTTAGGTTACTTTAGGTTAAATTAGTTCTTTCTATTTGTGTTTTCCTTACAAGTTTTAGCAGAGTCTGCTGAGGGTTGGACCAGTAATCTCCAGGCCCTTCTCAAAAACTATTTCCTGGAAAGGCTTAGCAGTTCTAAAGACCTGGTACATTTCTAAGGGGAATCAAAACTAGAATCAAACTGGTTTAATTATGTGTGGTTATTTGGAAGAGTTCAGCCTCCTCCTCAGTATGTCTCATTTGAGAAGTTCACTAATGTCCTTTCCATTATCAAGTTTTGTTTGAGACTCAAGCTGGATGTAGCTAGAAAAGTTGAATTTGGGTGTTAAAATGTATTCATGAAGGGTTACATCCTCAACCATTGGTGACTGAGCCACAACTCTATTCACAAGATACCTGTCAAGTGTTTCCAAGTTTCACCTTGCTCCAAACAGAAAGCAGTCTTCTGGCTATGATCCCCCAAACACCCTTCTTGTTGTGCTGAATACATGGTTAACATAACATGCATGGTCTGCTTACCATCTCACTTAGTCCAGAAGGAGTTAGAAGCCAGACGGAAAAATCATGTTGTAGTTGGCTTGGAAGGAAATTGAAAATGGGGGTGAGGGCGGCAAGGGTGATGAGGGCTTCAACACAGTTTATCTATTTGAGCCCTCTCAATCAAATAAATGTTTGGTATTCTAAAAGCCATTTTTTTGTTGGATCCTATTAAGAACCCACTGCCATGTACCTTTCAAAGAATCCTCGTCTGCAATCAAGATTCCCAGCTATATGGTGATTTCCCCATCTTTGGCTAGTAACCAACTTTAATTTCCCCTCTTGGGGCACTCATAATCCCCTATAAGAATGAATCACAATATTTGGTCATGTAACGGGTTGCTCAAGAGGTCACAATAACAGACAATGATGGTTTTGACAATCTTTAGCTCTTGCCTGTTCCCATTGAGGAAAAATATGGCATTCTCTGCAGAGTGTGCATCAGGGGCTGCTTCCTCCTCAGGAAGACGGATACCTCTCATAGCAGCTTATATCTTTGCTTGATCAAGCATATATCTATAAGAATGCTAGCATCATGAACATTGAGAAACAAGGCTAATGAGCACCCCTAGAGGATTAAATGTTGCACAACGTTATGAGCCCAGCTTAAAAAGTATTCTGTAGCTCTTCTAGATCTACTATATACAACTTATTTTATTGAGAACAAATGCTCGCTTGTTTCCCTTAGTCTGTCAACCTCTGCTCTTGTCACCTAGTGTGGCAAGGAGACAATGAGGTCAGCAGTGATCAAGACTCAGGATTCGTTCATTGTTATGAGCCCAGCTTAAAAACCTTTTGTAGCTTGTCTAGATCTTATTATATACAACTTATTTTATTGAGAACATATACTAATTTGTTTCCCTCAGTCTGGTGACCTCTTGTCCTTGTCACCTTGTGTGGCAAGGAGAGTACGAGGTTAGCGGTGATCAAGATTCAGGACTCATCTATTGTGTAGGCTATTTGTTCTACTCTTGCTCGTGGGGTTCAACTTCCAGTAAATGTAGGAAAAGTAGAATAAGAGGAACATAGAAGGAATTACTCATTAAAACCAGAGGGTCAGGGACCTTACTTTATCAGCATACTGTGAAATTTATGAACAGGAAGTGTAAAGCAGCAAAAAAACAGTGAATGTGACTTAGGTGAGTTGATTCTTGAATAATAAAGTCCAGTAGGACTGGAAAATAAATTCTAGACATGAAATTTGTAGAGCGAGAAACTGTCTCACCAATAACACCTCAAGACATTTCACAATATGTTCCATCAGAATTCATACCTGAACTATGGTACCTTTGCATTATTTTGGATTTACTTAAAGATTATTTTGCATCTTACCAACACGACATCCTTCCTAAATTCTCACCCAGCCATTGCATGTCCCATGTGCTCTTCATCCTACTTATCCATGGCCATACTTGAAGGTTGACCACAGACAAATGTGTCTGCTGGGACTAATTCAACCGTGGCAACCTTATTTCCATTACCCTAGAATGGTATTTTAAGCAAAGAGGACAGAGTCAGACACAATCAAACTGGTCCCAGTGGATACATTTGATTGCAGTCTTGGTTGCGGTCAGCTTTGTACACATGGTCCTGGATAAGTAGGATGAAGGGTGAATCGGACATGCAATGGCTAGGAGAGAATTTAGGAAGGAATTTGTGCTGGTAGGATTTGAAATACAAGGGATACGGAAGGGTGGAGTTTTTCCTAGGTGGGGATCTAATGGAAAGATCCTGACTCCTGATCACCACTGATCCTGTTTCCTTCTTACCACACAAAGTGACAAGTACAGGAGGTCAACGAATTAAGGGAAACAAGTTGATAGGTGTTCTCAATAAGATATGTTGTATACACTTATAAAACCCTGAAGCTGAAGTCTTAACATAATCTGAAACTTGTAACTGAAAAGCTTATAAAATCTGAAACATATATAATGTCCAAAATACGAAAATACTGGAAATTGAAATCTTAAACTTTTGAGAAAATTGAAATTTTTAACTGCTGGTAAACCTAAAATTCCTAGCTTCTGATAAATGGAACCTGACCCTTTTTGTGTAGAGAAACTAGGGAGAAAACAAAACATTACAAGTGCTGAAAAAATCAAATTTGAAAGAATGTATATGGATGTCTATTTAGGCTAAAAGAGTCAATCAAGAAACAGTATCATGCTTTCCTGATAAAAAATACTGTGTCAAATTTATGCACAAATAGCTGTTTTTGAATGCATAGCCCTGATCTCTCATTAGAGGGAAACCCACGATCCTCTGGCTAGTAACTCCAAAAATGAGCTAGTATCTCTACCTAATAATGGTAGAAATCTTATAGAATTGGGAAATGGTTGTAAGTCTGAAACAATGACAATAGAAGTTTTCTTTGGGAGGAGGGCACTCTAGCTAGAAGGCATCAAGGATCTCATATCACCTTGATGCTAGAAACTCGTAGTTCTTTTGTCAAAGGAGACATCGATAATCTCTATTAGGGTCTTGGGCTGTTGGCAAAATTAAGTCTCTTATGCTTAGGTTTACATTCTTTTCCCTTATTAATGATTCATTGGGCAAAAATTGAGGAAGGGGTGATTTAGATTGACAAGCCATGTTGAGGAAGGAGTTCAGGGCAGCTTCTCAAAGGGCGTGTGATAAAAATCACGCCTCATGATGACAATAGAGATAGAATACTATCTGGATTTAAGCCGGGAAGCATGGGTGGCATAATCAATGGCATACCAACAATCAAAGTAAAATATTGGTGTGATTGTAAGACCCTAGGGTGGAGGGGTTGGAGGGCTAAGAGGCCATAGAGAGTGTATTGGTTAAAACAACATGATCAACAAGGGAGAACTGATGGTCACAAGAGGTAAGTCAATAACCTGCTGGCAAAAGCATACTCCATCACAATCATAAGCCAACCATTAGGAAAATAAGCAGATCTAGTAGAAACTCTGTAATAAGGCAAGCCATTAAGACTTTGAAGACTATGCAACTCACCCAGCTGGAGAAGATGCCTCCCATAAGACATGGTGGCAGTAAGCCCATTAGTCAAGGGTTTTTGTAAGGTTAAACCTACAAGATTATGTATTGGTGCCTAGCAAGTCTTAGTGGGGACATTAAATTAATGAAAATATCAAAATAATGGCATCACCCAATGAGGAATAATGGGTAACTTTTAATAGAGGTCAAGAAATGAGTCTCCATTGGTGTAGACAACAAAGGATGATAATGCTATGGGGAAATAACAATGTTATTGGTTTGCTCACAAAAAAGCCCTAGATTTTGGTTCGATTTGCTTTGGTACAGGTATGTGGTATGGTTCACTGTGTGGGGGCAATGCATGTGACTTTTAGCCTGATTTGTCTAGGTACATCCAGGTGAATCCAAATCGCAAATCACGTTTCCAAAACAAACCCGCTAATGTCAGATATTCCTAAGAAAAACATATCACATGGATTGCTTAAGGTTTGGTGGCCAAAGCTATGGGAATGTAGGGCACTATGTTAAATAGGTAACATAGATATGAAATGAGGTCTGGTATTCCCTTTTCTAGACTTCAATAGAATGTCACATTATGTAAATAGCATGTGTCATTAGGCCTCCTTCAAAGAAATAATACGGCAATTCCATCTCACAATGAATTTTTTGCAGAGTAAATCAACTTATTATATGTTTGGAATGTGAAAGATGAATACCTACTTCATCCACCAGTCATAGAAATGTTGTAAAT
>CM021106.1:598298057-598315898 GCA_007115665.2 Sequoiadendron giganteum | reverse complement strand
CACCCTAGGTTAGCTTGAGGACGAGGGTAGGGCAATCGTCTGCGAGGATGCGAGCCACTGTGAGGAGGGGCTTGTGAACACGGGCGAGCCTAAGAGTCCCTAGTAGAGCTACTCCTCCTTCGTCGTCGATTGCGCGAAGGAAAATGGCCCCGAGAGGAAGTGGGAAAGGGTGGCACACGAGCAATGGTGCAAGGGGCATTCCTCCAGTGGGCCAAGAGCTCCGGAAGGTGAGTCACCTCAAGCACAACTTTGTTAGCTTGCACTTAAATTTGCAAAACCACATTAGAACATATAATAGCTTTAGTATAAAGTGAAATATGTTTATCAATCTGACTATGAGCAAAGATGCAGGAATTTCTACCTTTCCAAATACTGAAGAGGATATCCATCCTTGAAGTGTACCAAATTTGAGTATATTTTTGGGGAAGAGGGGGCGAGTCACCCAACAACACCAGATGCCAAGAAAAAGGATCAGGTCGGAAGGGTCAAAAGGAATCATGAGTCCAATTTCGTAGAGAAGGATTTTCAACATTACAAATAATTGAATGCCAACACATAAGCAAAATTTATAATGTGATAAATGAAAATTGTACAATTTCAAACTTTAACTTTAATCAAACTAAAATAATTTTGTTGATTTTCAAAAATAATGAATTGAAATTTAAAATAAAATATAACTAAAAGATCTCTTCGTGGAATATAGCCCAATAAATAATATTCTATTCGCTACTTGACTTCAGTTTTAAATTCTATGAATTGCTATAAATTCCCAGCAAAATGAGGGATCGACGAAGAAAAAATACCCTAAGGCACTTTTCACCGCGTACACACGAATGACATTTTAAAGGGGACAGATTGAATCAATAAAATCATTTCTCTCAACTAAAATAAAATTTTACCATTGGCATGTACGCGGGGTTCGAAACCAGGCAAGGAAGGTCTTTAGTCGATTTTGTGGGTTATCTATTTATTGATAGTTTGCTTGTATCATTTTATACCAGGCTTTTTTCTTCTATCTATATGAAAATCAAAGAGAATAAACTTCAGACCTTCAGAATCACATTGAAGCATAAAGTTTACATATAGCTGTCTTGTATCAGTGGGCACTTCAGCAAACAAATTTCGTTTTCGAAGCTTTCGAATAGATCGTGTGATAAAGAAAAAATTGAATTCTATTGATCAGGGTAGTTCCAAAAGATGCAGAAGACAGCACAGGCTTGGTTTATGGGAGGACCCAGCAGTACAGTACTGCAGAAATCTCCATCTCTGCTGGCAGATTGGAATGCTTATGCGGCCTCCAAGGAGGCGGGGGATTCAGGGACTTCTGCAGATCTCGAGGCTGGGGTTTCCACATCGTTTGCTCCTTTAATCAAAACTGCAAATGACAGTTTCATGGGCACCTTCAACGTGTGAGTACTGCTGCACTCTCCACCCATTACCCACAAATTTAATTCTATGTTTGATTTCAACTGTTGTTGAGTTCTCAATAAAACCTTGCAGAAGGAGTTAAAAACAATTGATTTTTTTGTTTTTTAAATCAAAATTTAATTTTATATTCTTTGATCTTATTAGATCGTGAGTGAAGTCATCGGTCACCTTATATGCAGTGTGGAGTAAGTTCAGGCTGCATTCGTTGTTGAATTCTCCCTAAACCCTTGCAAAAGGATTAAATAAATAAAAACAATTAATCCTCAGAAAAAAAGATCTAAAAAGAGTTTATGCTATATCTATAAGATGTGTAAACTTAGGTCACCCTATAATTAAACTATAATTGTTATTTATGGGCTGCCTTATTGCAGTGAGGGGGATTTGAACATGGGTCATGCTCTGAGGAGTTGTCCCCATTACCATTACAACAGAACACCTTGGAATGTTTTTACAAGTTCATATTAATTATTAGTTGTAACCTTTTCGAGGGAAGGCAGGAAGCAACCCTAAAGCACCACTAACGGAGAATAAATTTTAGAGCCTTAAACATTGGTGGAATATCAAGTGCAGTCAAAGCTTTAGGGCTTTTTTATTTCTTAAGATCCAGCTCTGTGAATGGGTCGCCTTATTGTTGTGTGGGGATGATAGTGTGATTTGCTTTACTAAGACTTGATGTTAAACTAAGGATGTTAAACTAAGGTTACACACTTGAATGCCACATTAATACTCAATAATCTTACCCATAGTTAAATACTCCACAATCTCCGTGACATGTCTGTTAAGTTATGACTTATGGGCAACCTTATTGTGGTTTCGGATTTTGAACCCAGCTCACTTTCTTACAAATTCATCCCTTTACTTATTACACCACAAGCCTTTGGACCGTCGAGGTTTCAATGAAAGCATAACATTTGATTTCTGATTTTGAACTGGTGAAACTGAGAGCTGAAGTGCGGTCATTATTAGCCTGACGAGTTTAAAAGCTCGCTATATGCCAGCCATGAGCGCCAGTTGATCTCGGTCTTGCATAAAGATCAATGACCCCGACCCTTGGGAATGGAAAAAGCTCATAAGAAACAGAAACCAAACCAGCCAGTGAATAGTGAAAGCCCAAAACAACCAGGAATCACGCAGCCTAGTGAATGTTAAAAGCCCAGAAACACTAGAAATCATCCAGCCCAGAAAATGGTAAAATCCTAGAAGCATAAGAGCACTTATCTCGAAACTGGGCTTTGATAAAGAACTTATTTGAATTTTGATCTTTTCAACAGATATTTTTGGCCTCAGTTTGGTTTAAACTCTCACACGGTTTATGAGAAGCAAAGAGCAATTATTAATTTATTTATAAGAGCAAAATTTACAGATTTGGATAAATCTGGAAAAATATAAAAAACAATACATACCAAGATCACATATGGAAATATTGGATGCTTTATTTTGAAAAGTTCCATTTTGACGATTACTGAAAAGCTTATCTCTGGATTTTCTTCTATTCAATTAATGTTCATTTTCTGTGACCAACGCATTAAAAGTGACTTCAAAATGAAAGAGGGAAAAAGCAAGGGAACAGTTGGTTAGTTAGAAAAAAACAAATGTCACACTGTAATTTCTAGCGTTTGCCTGAACAATGTTACTTGTAGAGAATCACCATGTATTATAATTACATGATGCTAAAACTCATATTCATAGTATTGCCGTGATAAGAAAATACCAATAACAATTGTGATAGTCATGTCAAAGACAAATAGTAATTATCCCTATTTCCATTGCCAAAACCCCTAGAATAATCTATAGGTATCCGTATAGAGACCAAATGTAAAGATAAAAACTAATAGTAGGAAAAGAGCAAAGTTTAATTATCCAAAAGCAAAGGCCGGACACTTTGTGGCTTCGTCCTTTGTGTACTTGGATGGCAAGTTGTGCTATCTCTCCCAGTGGTCAGCTTTGGCAACTTGAACTTCTGCTCCAGGTTTGTAAGTTTTTTTTGAAGAAAAGCATATTTATATCTTCTCTCACACTCACATACATGTATGTGCACATGCACACACAGATGCTTACAGAAAGAGAGAAATGAACGCCCACACACATCCACCCACACACACAAACACACAAACACACACCTTTACCCACCCACTTACACACAGAAGCCTCCACATTGGCTTCCCTACACATAAAGACACACATACACAAGCTTCCACATTGGCTTCCACACACACACAAAGAAAGGGACACACATAGACACACACACAAAGAAAGGGACACACATAACACACACACACACACACACACATGCACACACACTCGAGCGCACACACACACATCCAAAAGCAACATACACACACATAGAGACATACAAAAGCAAATGTGGGACACTTTGTGGCTTCCCCACATACACACACACATTCAAAAGGAAACGTGGGATACTTTGTGGCTTCCACACACACAGAGACAACCAAAAGCAAATGTGGGATGCTTGGTGGCTTCCACACACACAAACATCCAAAAGCAAATGTGGGACACTTTGTGGCTTTCTCTTGTGTGTACTTGGATGGCAAGTTGTGCTAGCTGTCCCAGTGGCTAGCTTTAGCAACTTGAACTTCTGGTCTGGATCTCTATTTTTTTTTGAAGCAAATCTCTCTCTCACTCACACACACACACTCATTGTTGGAAATTCTTGTTAAATTCGTCATTCTGAGATTCTTTTCACAGTTTCTCATTTTCAAATATTTTTGGGAATACCTGGCAAAGAAAAATGGATATAGCAGAGATGTTTCCAGATTTATGCTCAGAAAATTTCTTAATTGCCACAATTATTTCCCAAACGCTGCAATGAAACTGTAATTGGTCCTCATCATGTTTTTCTCCAAAGATATTGCATTTTCTATTAGGCTTGATCTGCCCTCCTATTTAATTTTTTTCCTCTTCCTGATGATGGATCACTGAGTGTGATCTGAAATGTCGAAAGAAAAACATACACAGTTTAATCTGAAAGCTGGCATTCTACAACTTCATGGATTGTAGAAAACTCATATCAAACTCTATATTTTTGAGCCGAAAAATTTTCAGTCATTTTTTAAGGTTGCAGCAAAAAGAAAAAATTATTTACTATCCATACCATATGGTCTGTACATTGTTAGATTTGCCAGTTCTATTGGTTTATAGATTATTCTTTGTGTCATTCAATAAGTGTGTAGCACCGTCATAGGTAGCAGCCATAGAAGGTATGAGTTTAGAATTTTAATATTTATGAATTAAGTTTTTTTGTTTTGCTAAATTTGGGCAAGTCTTTGGCACTTGGACACAACTAGTTTTTACTAACCTCAGTGGGGGGTAAATTTTAATGTGCGGTGTGTGGGAGCCATTGCCAAGTGTTGTGGCCATTTTGACCACCTTAGTTGAAGATCTTCTCTTTGCTCTGCCCAAAACCCTCTAGTAGATCAATTGTGATCATTCCAATGGTGGGCCACCTAGATCTGTCACCAATGAGCACATCACCCAATTTGTCATCAGCATAGTGTTGGGGCTCTCTTTTCATGCCCTAAAGGAGTTGTGTTTTTTTTTGGGAACCATAACTTTTTGCTAACATATGAAATTTTTGATTTCTTATAGTCATCATAAAGCTAGTTTTGAGCACTTCATAGTGTTATAAGTCATTTTTTTTATAAATCTACGAGTGCCAAATATTACTAATTGAAGTCTAGATTGTCTTTTTGGCTTCCAAGCTCATAACTTTCACTCAATATCTTCAATTTTGGAAAACAAAAAGGTTTTGGAAAGGTATTGACAAGCTCTTCTAAGCCATCCGTGCATTTTTTCTAGATTCAACTATCAGTATTTTTTATTCAATTTGTCAGTTGTTTGCATTTTGATTGATTACTTGGACATATTGGAATCTAGAAAAGTTTTGTTTTCATGAGATGACTTCATTTTAATCAGTTGATATTTATTGAGATTATGGTCTTTAACTTGTTTTCTGAGAAGAGTGTCATGGGTTTTTCTATCGTCCTTTTATGGTAATCTTGAACAAATATATTTGTGATTCTTAGCAAAAAGGCATCCTAACACATCTTAGGTGGCTTGATCATTTGCCTTATCTTTATTAGCTCATACTTGAACCGAATGCACTTGGGAGAGTTTTTATGGAGAACTTATATTGATCATGTTGTAGGATTATTTTTTTACAATGTTGATCATGACACTGTGTGCTATGTTAAACCTTGATTGTGCATGCACTTTGGACCAAGATTTGGAAGATTTTAGAGACCCACATTTCTCTCCATTCTCAGATGATCTTGTCGTGGATTGCCTTAAACCCCTTGATGATGTAAATCATCTACCCTTTGATGATGATACTTGGAGCTTAAATATCTTGAAGGTCTTGTATGTTTTGATGATCTAGAGACTTCTCCTATTGAGATCACATCTTCATCTTCGTTGTTTTTAATGAGACTAGTATTGCTACACCATAGCTCTTATTGATTTAGTGCAGTAGGACAGTCATTGTCTTTCAAATATAGCTACTTCGGATTCCTATTCATCGGACATTTCATCCTTGTTTGTGGAATCACATAGTGCAGATTTGGAGGATACACTTGAGGATATTCATTTTCTCTTTGATGATGGGTAGGGCACAACTGTTATCACATCATCTTCATCTTTGGATTTTGTTCTCCATGAGTCTTCATAGGTTTTTGGATTGATTTTACCTCATTGCTTTGTGACATTCTTTGATTTTGATTTTTAGAGGTACCCATTCATTGTCTTTAGATGTGACATTTCATCCTTGGATCGGAGTTGTAATTTCTTCTACATACACCGTTGGATTTTGTTTCTTCACAAGGGGAGGAATATTGTTTGTAGGTAGTGGATTGTTTTTTGTCTTTGTGCATTCACCATTGGCATAGGAGCTACTTCTTTGTTGATGTTATCTATCGTCTCACTCTTTCTCTCCTATGGGGGAATGATTGATTGTATATTTATGATGGATGTAGTCCTTGGGGGGTCATGTTGAGTCCATTCATCACTTTTTTCATGTTTGCTCTTTTTTGTAGAGGGGTTTTTTCCTACGGTTTTTTCTCTTTTACTTGTTTATGAGAGATCTTTTGTACATGGGTACTTAACATGAATTTGTAGATGGAACCCATCTTTGTGTTCCTCCCTAAGTTGTACATAAGGGGGTTGTCGATGTGACTGGGGTGTATTACCTAACCGGTTTATGCATTTCCAAGATATCCCTTCGAACATGCTCCTCATCAAACACAATGATTAAGCCCATAGTGATGTATGGTTTTGAGGTTTGGGGCCCTAGCTTGGGATCTTGGAACTAGGCTCGGGTTGAAAGGGTTCAAATAATTATGCTTCAAACTTAGATCCATAGATGGTTCTGCTTTGTCTTGTGGAAGATATTCATTTTTGGCACTTTGTTCCTTGGAGGAGATTGCATCTTTGTGCCCCTCCAAGCATCAGTGTTGCTAGTTCTTTTAGGTGTGTTTGCTCTTCCAACCTATTGACATTTCTTAGGAAATGCTTCCTCCTTAAACATACTCTTTATGTGCTCCTTGTCAACTTCTTCTAGGGAAAGAGGTGCTCAACCGATTTGTCAAAAAGGATGTTTATTACCGTTACATCTAGGTTACCTTGACCTCCCATGCATATTCCCTCAGCTCAATACTAGCTCTCTATGCTGAACACCTCTTACAAAGCACTGATGGGACCATTGTTTGATCCAACTATCTTCAACATCATTGGTCCCATGGTTTGAGAATTCCCCTTGGCCAGTTGCAAGTGTGTTCCCATAATCTTCATGTTGAGGTAGACCACCTTATTTTACAGAGTGAAAGGGTTTTCCGTCTTGGTTCTTCCCTAGAGGTTGCTCCTAGGGAACATTCTATTTTCTGGTGTCTAGCCTACTCTGAAATCCATGGGAGATACCGTTGTCTATATGGAGATTATGGTGCTTCTCTATCCACTTTCTTCTGCTACCTTGATAAATGATGTTTGGCCCTATTTCTTTTCAAGGTCACCAATTTCAAGCATAGATCTTGTCATGGTGGTCCAAGCTCTGCTAGATTGATTATTTCTTTCAACTTGTCACAAATGTTGGAAACATTAAGCACCCTTTGGATACAATTGATATAGATGGAGATGGATCAATGAAAAACCTTGACTCTCATTGTAATGATCATGGCTTTATCTATTCTCGACATCATGGACCCTCTAACACCTGTTTTTCATAGCACAGATCTCAGGGGCAGGCTCACATTACCAATTTCTTCTCTACCAATATGTAGAATCAATTGCATGCTAGAATTGTCTAGACCGGTCCCCTTTAGCCATGGACTTTCTCTGACAAGCATTCTCAAGCTCTGCGTCACTACTTTTGTTGGCTCCTCCAGCACATCCCAAAATATTGTTACCTGAGGTTTTTGGTTCCCCATCTGGGTGGTCTTCATCTACTTCCATTGCTTTGCAGGGTCTTGTCTCACATTTCTATTTGTAGTTGTACTAGTTAGGGGATTAACCTTTTTAGGCTGACTCTTGTTTGTCTATTTTTTTGTTTATACTCCTTTTCTTGTTTTATTGTATTTGCTTGGAGTCTTGGGCCCCTTTTTTCATAGTTCTTTGCTATTGTAACTGATTTACATTCTAGTTCCCTTGACCTATTCTTGGTCATTTGTGGATATTAATATTATTTTTTTCTTTCTTTCTTTCTTTCTTTCTTTTCTCATCTTTTTTGGTAAAATGCTGTATTTGAGCTTCAATCTGAATTATATGTTATATCCTACTCACGTAGTATCTTGTTCTCTGGTTAATGATGAATGACCATGCGAGTTTGATTGTAGAAATAGAAAAATGCAAAGAGAAATTACAGTGATTTGTTCTGTAAAAGTTAATGACATTTCATAAGGGAAAAACTTGCAAAGTAATAGCTGTAAGTAGCTTTGAGTCCATATACTTCATTAGGGATCTGAGATCATGTTTTAAATTTTTCTGTTCGTTGGTTTGTCTTGTTCTACTTCATAAAGGAATTTAGCCTGGTATTATTTATCTGGGAGAAGGTTTTTAAAAACTTTTAACATCTCTTTAAAAATGTTTATTATTTTCAGATTTTGTGGAAATTGTTACATCCCACTGATAAAGTCTGTTTAAACTTTGTACTTTTGCACATTATGTTTTTGTAGGCATTCGGGCTATATTTATTATCTACCCATGCTCTGCACTTGTGCATGATAGGTCTTGCAAGGACATATCCAAAAAATTAGATGCTGACAAAAACTGTATGGCTGGATAACTGTATTTCTCTTTTTCATTTGTATCCATTTTACAGTATGTCGAAAGGAGTGCGGGATTTGCCTGGGAATCTTCAGTCAGCTACTAGCACCATGCCTTCAGGAAAGTCCATTATGTACTTTGGACTACTTCTGGCAACAGGCATCTTCTTCATTTTTATTGCTTTTGCCATGTTTCTTCCAATCATGGTTGTAATGCCACAGAAGTTTGCTATATGCTTCACACTTGGCTGCATATTTATTATAGGGTCCTTTTTTGCATTAAAAGGTCCCAGAAATCAGTTTTCTCACATGGCTTCGAAAGAGGTAATTTATCCTAACCTTTTTTTCTGTCTTTTGAGTCATGTGAATCAGTTTATGAGTGTTTTACTTGTGAGAAGTTCTGTAAAATGGCGTGGAGCTTATTTTAGCTGAGAGCACTCAATAGTGATGTTATTATTGTCTACAAAATTTCTTGTTCACACAAAGGAAATCTTATTCTACAGAGACTTCCATTCACTCTGGGGTTCATTGGGAGTATGGCAGCCACCATTTATGTTTCAATGATGCTACACAGCTATATATTATCCGTACTTTTTTCTGGTGTACAGGTTTGTCTTTAAAAACTTCTCACCTTATTGAACTATATTTGGAGATTTCTGTAGACTGAGCAATATTTAACTGGAATCCTCCATTCTTTTCATCCAGGTGTTGGCCTTGTCATACTATGTTATTTCATACTTCCCGGGAGGATCTACTGGCATGAGATTTCTTTCATCTACACTTATATCTACAGTAACTAAGTGTTTTGGACGGTGATATGATTAATGGAGCAGCTTCAGATCTGCAATGTGAGATTCATTATTCATATTACTGATGGTCTGAGTGTTGCTTCAATTGATGTGTATCTTTCTGCAAACCAGATTCCTTACCAGGGCCTATGTTGTATAGGAAGTATAATTCCCAGATTGGCCTCTTATTTCCATGATGCTTCTCAATGACGTAAAAATCTTCTGCCAGTGGGGTACAGATCAACCCAGTAGAAAAATGGCTAGTATTTGTATAACTATAAACTAGTTGTTTTTGTATGAACTCTCTTCCTAATGTCGGAATTTTCCCAGTAGTAGGAATGGAGGTTGAAGTTGCTAAAAGGAATCTTGATATTATTGATCTTTACAAGATCTGTAGGGATCGCGTACAGACCAGGGACATCTGTGTTCTATTCATGGCTTCCTGTTCTCCTGTGTTCGTATTTTTTACAGCTTCTGAATTCATCATCAATCCTTGATAAATTTGATTTTATGCTTCTTATGGTCTTAAATCCTTGATAACAGATGCAACTGAACCGTGGGAACAAATATGTAATGCATCAATTCCTGATCTACCTAAGTTTTGGCTTATTCAGTCAATAATAATTTTGAGGACCGTATTGTATTGGAATCCCCAGTCAAATTGTTATATGTAAGGGAGAACATTCCAGTTATTTCTATTTTATTCAGACACGAAGCAATCTGTTGAAGAGAGAAACAAACATCCACTCAACCATATAAATTATGCATAGGATTTACTTTGGATCCAAATTGCAATATCAATACATCTATTTGTACCTTCAAAATAGATGACAAGAAAGAAATACATGGCAGGGTCTGCTTTTCACAGGTCTACAAGTATTGTTTCTACATGGTTGTTCAAATTAGTAGGGAATTCAACGTAGTAATGTGTATTTTGAAAGGAGCTTAGCAGTGGAAATCAGCTTAAATTTTTATGTTTTTTATTTTTAATATTGAATATTTGACTGTTTGAAATGTATGTATTTTACAGATCAACTTCCTTATTAAGATGTGTGATTAGCTGATAAATATATTAACTGACTTTTTCTAAGTTGGATATAATGTACTTTGAAAGGTCCGACTTCATTACAATTTTTTTCAGTCTTCAATAGGAAAAGGCTTGAAGATGTGAGAAATTTGATAGCAACCTAGCATTCTTGATGCCAACATTGTTGACTTTCCCAAATGTGTCACTACTTATACTTACCTGCTCTCTGGAAATTTGATATGAACATGTTCTAGCTATACAAGCATATTTTGATGAGCGAAGAGAGTATTGTACTACCATAATTGTGGAAAGTTCTTCAGCACCATGTAGTTCCCAACGGGCTAATTGAAAAACCTCTTTGCATTTTCACTTTTTTGGCCATCATTGAAGAAATTGCAACATATATTTGAAAACTTTTGTAATTTGTCAAAAATCCGATTGCTATTTTTCTTTTTGTCGGTCACGTCACTCCACCATCTCATGATACGAAATGTTCTAAAGACAGATGGGTATATTTGGCACGTATTCATGGCCCCACTGGGTTAACCTTTCAAGCAAAAGGTATGATAAATATATTTGAAATGAATCTCTTCACCAGTCTACCCTACAAGAGTCGGTAGAAATTGTCATATTATACAATTATTTGGACACTGTTTTTGCACATTTCTGGTTCCAAAACATGGACATGTGTCAACATTGACTTTACTTTATGTTTATGGAATGCCTTAGACACAATTACATATGCACAAATAGTGCACTCTTGCCCAAAGTTGGGCATGTTCTCGGATCATACTTAATTTCATTCACATACTTACAAATGTTTGACTTCATTTTAATGCCATTTTTACACAATTTAATATATTTGCAATTATTAGCTATTTATTGATTGTCATTGTACTTAGATTCAGACACTTGTTCCACACCTTGGGCTAATCTTTCAGTGCATAGGTTTGACCCTGCACCACATTGAATTGACTCTCGAAACTAAAAATAATAATTTTATCAATTTGTTTCTTAACTAACTATTATGAGTTGACTTGGTACACATTTGTGCAATTTATTGCTGTCTTGATATTTAAAGGTGTTTATTTGTGCATTTAAAGAGACGAGGGAAATCCAAAAATTTTAAGGGTTGTCCAAAACCCATTATAGGAACACCTCATTTTGGTATAATAAAATGAATTGAAATTTGCATCAAATTTGTTTACGGCGTTTGCATGTGTGAGTGTGTTGTCAATACTCATCCACAAATTGGGAAGTCAGACTAATTAAAGGGGGTTGACCTAGGAAAACATGACCTTTGCAATCCCATGATCTCTCCAAAATATTTTTCAATATCTCATCAATTTGTTGGTGAAAATTTTGTTCAACTCTCAATTTTCAATATTTGTTGTTTAAAAACATTTAAAAATGGATGAAGTTTTTATTGAAAACAAAAAATAAAGCAAATTAAGTACACCACTTAATATATATACCATGCCATATTTATTCATGGGTGGAGTCTTTTATATCCTAAAAGCTAAGGAAAAGAAACATTGGAAGTGTAAATATGCAAATAAAATTGTATAAAAATCAAATTTTGATTTAATTTTACAGAGAAGAAACAAAATAGATTCTTAACAACTTTCTTAACAAACGCAGATTTCATAGAATTTTTTTTGAAAAAACAAAGCTTTACAATAGTATAAGGAGATGCTGAGCATAAGATCAACACACAAAATTCTAAATTGATCTTTATTAAATGTCCAAACAGCTTAAATTATAAATACTTTTTGACAATCTTCTGCAAAGTTGCCGAGAAAACTATAGACAAGGTTTCCAGCTACCATATATATAGACAATTAACTTCAGAACAATTGATCTTCTAGTATGGAGTATTGAATTTATCATTACAACTCAAAAAAAAATGGACGATCATTTGGGTGTCATTTGAGCTTTGATACTCGTTTTCAACATCAATGGTGGTTCTTCTTCGGTATGAGCTTGCTTTTGATACTGTCGAAATTTGTTACATATTCGAACCCTCGGAATATTTCAATTGCACATTTCTTGACATGTGAACATTTAATACTTCGGAAGGCGCACTTCGACATTTGGTTAATTGCTTCCCGAATGGTTATGGCATCTGCTTCTTTGAATTTGGTCTTACTCACTTCGAGTATTCCCATCCTAAAGATAGGAACTTCAAGCCATTCCAAATGTAAACTCAGTTCTGATGCATTAAGATCACTTTGGCAACAAGGCTATCAAAGTTAATTTTGGCTATTTCCTTGATTTGTGCCAAACGCCATTTTAGCTCATGTAACACCATGTCATATTTTTCTCGATATTTGTCATATGTCCAAGTGCTAGTAGCTCTCATGATGTATAGAATTTCCTTAGTATGAGGTATATCTTTTTCAACAATATTTACAAATGAAGAGGCATATATTGGCATAAAGGACTCAATAGGACCTACTCGGGATTGTGCATATGTTGTTAGTTGTTCCACCTTTTAAAATTGTGCTTTAATTTCTTTGTCAAGTTAGTCATTCTTTATATCATTGTCCCCGGGGTAGACTTTGCATTTTCGTGCACATCTCTTGTTTGCTTTTAAGAGCTACTTTAGAAATCTGATAATTAGATATTTACATTTCTCATCTTTCTTTCTGTTTTTTTTTTGTCATACAAAGGTACAACCACCTCCACAAATCGCATGCCTTGCACATCTAGAGAGATTGAAGATCTAATCTTGTCTTTCTTAGGAGGAGGATGTATGAAGAGAGTTTCCAATTCGGAGAAATCTCTTGTTGTTGGGTTGGCCACTCTCTTCTTTCTTATAAATGTTTGGTTGAACCATATTGGAGCATCTAGAGTAGAGGAACCCATTTGAGTTGCCTTCTCTTGCTTAACCAACTTTGTCTGAGGGTTCTTCTCTCATTCAACCTACTCTTTTTAAGGGCCCTCAAGAGATGGTGGAGGAAATTGAGGAGGGGATGGACTCTTTTCTAAAGGAGGCTATTTTGGAGGAGATTAAGGATGAGGAGGAGAATGATGAAGAGGTGACCTTTGGGGACATTGTTGAGGAGGTAGGGCACAAGAATTTGGAGAAGAGGGAGACACATGAACTAGTGGGGGAGACTTAGGTGGAGAAGAAATGTGTTGCTCCCTATGAGATGGGATTTTCTTAAGAGGAGACAACAACTTATGTGGGGATGAAGTGGAGTAAATAAGGATCTATGTATTCTCGCATTCTTAAGAACCACTAAAGAACTTGATGTTGATCTTAGTTTTCTTATTATTATTAATATTTCAGTATCTTTAAATTTTTCCCCCTCGATGTCCTCTAGATTCAATGTTTTGTCTATGGCTACTTATGCAACTAGAAGAATAGAAGTGGTAAGGACTTGCTTTTGTTTGTGCATCTTCACACTCCTCTTTTTCTTCATTAGCGAGTCTTCATTGCCTTTGGCCAACTCTTTTGATCATTCTTAGTCATAATAAGAATCTATGTATCACAATTTGGGTCCTATCTCTGTTTGAATGAAATTTAGGAGCAAACCAATTAATTTGAGGAATTGGCTTATTGAATATTTGCTACTCTTCATATGCAAGATCCAACACTTTATTGTCATAACTAATTTCCTCATATGCATCCCTTAGTCTAAAGACTTGAATATAAAATGTTGAGAATCTACAATAATCTCTTTTCTATACTTTGTGTTCATCACCGCAATCGGCCCATAAGTCTTCATGGCTCAACTAGTGTGTGAATGCTAACCTTGCTTGTCTCTCCATGAGTCCTTTTGGATCACATGCCAACATCCTTTTGAAAGGGTGTAGGATCACTATAGTCATTTATGCCTTTGCACTTTTTGCACTTGAATAATTTGGGCAAGTGTAATCTCCAATTGCCAAGGCGAAGTGAATGCTTGTTTTATGTTTATCAGATAGAACCTTGTACAATTCTGCTAGTTGACAATATAACTTCAATAGCACTAATCTATCAGTAACATACTTGGGGAGCCAATATGGGGTAACATTGAACCCTCCTACTCTAATGCATGAGAAAGTGGAGGATTGAATAAATCAGTTTCCCCAAAACGGCAATAGCAAGTCACCTCCACCAAAATTCATTTGTTAATATCATTCCCAAGCATTTTGATGATGAGAAAGATTAAGGATCCATTAACTCTTCTAGAGCATTTTTGTCTTGCCTTGAGTTCAAGTTGTGGGTAATGTTTGTAAACCACTCTCTATCTAGCATTTGTACCCATGGCTCCAATTCTTTCTAATCTCAGAAGAATAGCTCTTCTTGCAAGTAAATAGACCAGATATGATGTTATGAAGAAATGCTTGGATGCAATCACTTCTACCAATTGGTTATGCAAATTGTTATTAATAAGGGTAGTTGAACAATATACTCCTTGCCATCTAAAATTTTGGTAGTAAATCTGAACAACCATGGATGGAATTCCTTGGTAACTTGGTACCCAAGAACTCTATTCAACAAGGTGATAAATCACTAATTTCATCCACAAATTCACTCTAGTAAAGTGTTTTAGGCATCCTCAAAACTAATACTTTCACCTTTAATCAATATTTGTTGAGTATCTAGAGGCATTGACCAAAATTCTCCTCATAAAATCAGATAGCTTATTCAAAAGTGATTTTTGCGTACTTCTCATTTGTATGAATCCCATAAAAAATTGTTACGTACTATAGCATGACGTACAACACTTCTAACCCACAAAATTTTCAAATTTCCTTGTTATGGTCATAGAACTATACACAAAACACAACAATAGTTTGGGAGATTCAACCAAGATGGGGAAGGCAACACCTTGAATGATCCTACTTTCTACAATGTTATTCATCTTTCAATTTGTCCTTTTCATCTCATCCATTTTTTATCTTCTAGACTCGCATGTCCAAGATCGATATCCAAAATATTTGACACCTTTAAGATGAACTTTGAAGGAGATATGCCTTTAAACTTGAGCTTCATTTTTTGATTTGATGTCATATGCCCAAGATCCTTTAACTATGAAGAAGAGAGAGAAAGAAGTTCAATAATAGTTGGGCAAGTTTTCAAACTCATGATACAAGCTTACAATTGTTAGGGAGGTTAAACATTTTGAGGAATTAACTCTTGCGGGGTTTCAAGATTTTGGAGTTTGCTTGTATGTTGATAGTTGCAAGGATGCAAGTGGAGTCCAGAGTCTTGCATGCAAGAGAGGTGGGATTTTAGCATTTTAATGCAATTTTGTAATTGTAGGATTGCATGCAAGGTCCAAAAATCTAGAAGCAAGTTGCAAGCAAGTAGTTAGGCTTTAGCTATTACTATATAGGAGTTGTAAATGTGTACATAAAAATTGGAACTTTGGAAAGGACAAGCAACATGGGATTTTGAGATTCAATTGTAGGTTGGTAGGATATGCATGAATGTAGGCAAAGTTTGGAAGCTTGAGATTTCAAGATTGAAAAGGATTTTTGTCACACACATAATTATGTGAACTAGAAACCCAAAAAGATAATTTAGATGCAAATTAAGTAAAAAAATTAAAACCCTAAATGGGCGTTGGAAATTTTTACCATGGAAACAATGTATGGAATGTATGGGGGTTTCACAAAAACCTAAGAGACAAAGTTTAAACTGTTTAGGAAAGAATAAAACCTTGGGGAAGACGTGACCAAATGGGAGAAAATCCTAGAACCTAAACTTGTTATGAAACACTCAAAACAATAGGAAAAATGACTTTCTATAGCATGAGATACAATTGTGTGGTAAGCTTGGGTGAGAAATGTAATTGAAATAGGCTAGATAGAAAACATAGAGATCACAAGAAGGAAAAATATGCATGAGAAAATGAAAACTATGAAAGAATATATTGTTAAATGAGGTGTAAGGTCGTAGGCTTTTAAAATTTAGCCACACATGTAAGTCATAAATGATGCCTTCTTTTGGTTTCATCTATGGATTTTTAGATTCTATATGCAAGCTTGTAGGCATTGCAAAGGTGAACGAATTTTTTTAAAGTTTGATTGGTATTTCAAAGTGGGAAAGACACTTGGAGATGTAACAACTATGGTGCAAGGAAGTTCTGAAATTCCAATTAGTTGTAATGTTTGGGTTTTCAAAGTTAGTGGTGAGTTATCAAGCCTTGTGAAGGTGTAAGAAAAATATAAAACCTTAATGGAGACAAGCTAACAAAACTTTTGGGCGTGGAACACAAGTTTACAAAAGGATTACAAAGTGACATGAAAATCTCAAAAACATGTAAAAGGTTCTTCCATTTTAACTTATATTTTTTATTTCTCTTTAGGACTTAACCATCATAAGGATCATTTGGACACTAGAACACTTCAGTTTGACTTCTCCCACCACATCGAAGAATTGAACCAATATTTGAACTAGGAAAAATGACACAACTACCTGATGACCTAAAAAAAGGAAAAGATTAATCTCGAGCATAGAAGACATGAAATTTGAAAAATGAACTTTTCAAAATTTAAGGACAACAATTGGATCTAAAAAGTGACAAGGATTGTAAGGATGCAACATGAACCTCAAATCTCACATATAGACTAGTACATATCCATTATGTAACAAAGTTAGCAAATATAGTAAAAGAAGACAAGGAATACAAAGAATTTAAGGAACAAAACAAGACCAAACCCAAAAAACTCACAACAAACCCAAAGAAAAATATAACAAAAAGTTTAAACCACCTCTATATAGAGCATGAGAGAACTTTCTTTTATTGCTTGAACATTTTGAGATATTTTCCATTCTAGGGCAATGGAAGATGTGTGTTGTCAAGATATGCCAAATAATTTGTGTTTGCTCAGTAACAATGTCTGAATTTGAATGATCTCATTCATAGACAATCAAATTTTCATGGCTTCCTCAAGGTTCTCTTCTCTTGTCCCATAATAAAATAACGTCTCTAGCTTAAAAATCCCTTAGCCTTGCTTTTTGGTCAAGTGTCTTTTTCACTTTCATCTGGTGTTCAATGAATTTTTCCATGACTTCCTTTCTTCTTAAAGTTTGGTCAAGAATAATACTCACTTCTCAAGGGGATATCAAAATTCTTGGCCCTTGATGGCTCAGGCAAACCAAGGGCTAGTATTTCTACGATCATAGGAAGTTCACATTCTGCTCCATACACCAACTAAAAGGAAAAAAATATAGTATCCCTTTTTGGAGTAATACAAAGATACCCATAACAATCAAACAAGTTATTATGCCAATTGCTTTGATTTCATCAACCAGCTTTCATATTGTCACAGTGAAACATCGAAAAAGGTAAGTAGGGTGGATGTGAGTTTGTGAGGGTTTAAACAC
>CM021106.1:598284616-598297957 GCA_007115665.2 Sequoiadendron giganteum | reverse complement strand
AAATATTGCTCAGTCTACAGAAATCTCCAAATATAGTTCAATAAGGTGAGAAGTTTTTAAAGACAAACCTGTACACCAGAAAAAAGTACGGATAATATATAGCTGTGTAGCATCATTGAAACATAAATGGTGGCTGCCATACTCCCAATGAACCCCAGAGTGAATGGAAGTCTCTGTAGAATAAGATTTCCTTTGTGTGAACAAGAAATTTTGTAGACAATAATAACATCACTATTGAGTGCTCTCAGCTAAAATAAGCTCCACGCCATTTTACAGAACTTCTCACAAGTAAAACACTCATAAACTGATTCACATGACTCAAAAGACAGAAAAAAAGGTTAGGATAAATTACCTCTTTCGAAGCCATGTGAGAAAACTGATTTCTGGGACCTTTTAATGCAAAAAAGGACCCTATAATAAATATGCAGCCAAGTGTGAAGCATATAGCAAACTTCTGTGGCATTACAACCATGATTGGAAGAAACATGGCAAAAGCAATAAAAATGAAGAAGATGCCTGTTGCCAGAAGTAGTCCAAAGTACATAATGGACTTTCCTGAAGGCATGGTGCTAGTAGCTGACTGAAGATTCCCAGGCAAATCCCGCACTCCTTTCGACATACTGTAAAATGGATACAAATGAAAAAGAGAAATACAGTTATCCAGCCATACAGTTTTTGTCAGCATCTAATTTTTTGGATATGTCCTTGCAAGACCTATCATGCACAAGTGCAGAGCATGGGTAGATAATAAATATAGCCCGAATGCCTACAAAAACATAATGTGCAAAAGTACAAAGTTTAAACAGACTTTATCAGTGGGATGTAACAATTTCCACAAAATCTGAAAATAATAAACATTTTTAAAGAGATGTTAAAAGTTTTTAAAAACCTTCTCCCAGATAAATAATACCAGGCTAAATTCCTTTATGAAGTAGAACAAGACAAACCAACGAACAGAAAAATTTAAAACATGATCTCAGATCCCTAATGAAGTATATGGACTCAAAGCTACTTACAGCTATTACTTTGCAAGTTTTTCCCTTATGAAATGTCATTAACTTTTACAGAACAAATCACTGTAATTTCTCTTTGCATTTTTCTATTTCTACAATCAAACTCGCATGGTCATTCATCATTAACCAGAGAACAAGATACTACGTGAGTAGGATATAACATATAATTCAGATTGAAGCTCAAATACAGCATTTTACCAAAAAAGATGAGAAAAGAAAGAAAGAAAGAAAGAAAGAAAAAAATAATATTAATATCCACAAATGACCAAGAATAGGTCAAGGGAACTAGAATGTAAATCAGTTACAATAGCAAAGAACTATGAAAAAAGGGGCCCAAGACTCCAAGCAAATACAATAAAACAAGAAAAGGAGTATAAACAAAAAAATAGACAAACAAGAGTCAGCCTAAAAAGGTTAATCCCCTAACTAGTACAACTACAAATAGAAATGTGAGACAAGACCCTGCAAAGCAATGGAAGTAGATGAAGACCACCCAGATGGGGAACCAAAAACCTCAGGTAACAATATTTTGGGATGTGCTGGAGGAGCCAACAAAAGTAGTGACGCAGAGCTTGAGAATGCTTGTCAGAGAAAGTCCATGGCTAAAGGGGACCGGTCTAGACAATTCTAGCATGCAATTGATTCTACATATTGGTAGAGAAGAAATTGGTAATGTGAGCCTGCCCCTGAGATCTGTGCTATGAAAAACAGGTGTTAGAGGGTCCATGATGTCGAGAATAGATAAAGCCATGATCATTACAATGAGAGTCAAGGTTTTTCATTGATCCATCTCCATCTATATCAATTGTATCCAAAGGGTGCTTAATGTTTCCAACATTTGTGACAAGTTGAAAGAAATAATCAATCTAGCAGAGCTTGGACCACCATGACAAGATCTATGCTTGAAATTGGTGACCTTGAAAAGAAATAGGGCCAAACATCATTTATCAAGGTAGCAGAAGAAAGTGGATAGAGAAGCACCATAATCTCCATATAGACAACGGTATCTCCCATGGATTTCAGAGTAGGCTAGACACCAGAAAATAGAATGTTCCCTAGGAGCAACCTCTAGGGAAGAACCAAGACGGAAAACCCTTTCACTCTGTAAAATAAGGTGGTCTACCTCAACATGAAGATTATGGGAACACACTTGCAACTGGCCAAGGGGAATTCTCAAACCATGGGACCAATGATGTTGAAGATAGTTGGATCAAACAATGGTCCCATCAGTGCTTTGTAAGAGGTGTTCAGCATAGAGAGCTAGTATTGAGCTGAGGGAATATGCATGGGAGGTCAAGGTAACCTAGATGTAACGGTAATAAACATCCTTTTTGACAAATCGGTTGAGCACCTCTTTCCCTAGAAGAAGTTGACAAGGAGCACATAAAGAGTATGTTTAAGGAGGAAGCATTTCCTAAGAAATGTCAATAGGTTGGAAGAGCAAACACACCTAAAAGAACTAGCAACACTGATGCTTGGAGGGGCACAAAGATGCAATCTCCTCCAAGGAACAAAGTGCCAAAAATGAATATCTTCCACAAGACAAAGCAGAACCATCTATGGATCTAAGTTTGAAGCATAATTATTTGAACCCTTTCAACCCGAGCCTAGTTCCAAGATCCCAAGCTAGGGCCCCAAACCTCAAAACCATACATCACTATGGGCTTAATCATTGTGTTTGATGAGGAGCATGTTCGAAGGGATATCTTGGAAATGCATAAACCGGTTAGGTAATACACCCCAGTCACATCGACAACCCCCTTATGTACAACTTAGGGAGGAACACAAAGATGGGTTCCATCTACAAATTCATGTTAAGTACCCATGTACAAAAGATCTCTCATAAACAAGTAAAAGAGAAAAAACCGTAGGAAAAAACCCCTCTACAAAAAAGAGCAAACATGAAAAAAGTGATGAATGGACTCAACATGACCCCCCAAGGACTACATCCATCATAAATATACAATCAATCATTCCCCCATAGGAGAGAAAGAGTGAGACGATAGATAACATCAACAAAGAAGTAGCTCCTATGCCAATGGTGAATGCACAAAGACAAAAAACAATCCACTACCTACAAACAATATTCCTCCCCTTGTGAAGAAACAAAATCCAACGGTGTATGTAGAAGAAATTACAACTCCGATCCAAGGATGAAATGTCACATCTAAAGACAATGAATGGGTACCTCTAAAAATCAAAATCAAAGAATGTCACAAAGCAATGAGGTAAAATCAATCCAAAAACCTATGAAGACTCATGGAGAACAAAATCCAAAGATGAAGATGATGTGATAACAGTTGTGCCCTACCCATCATCAAAGAGAAAATGAATATCCTCAAGTGTATCCTCCAAATCTGCACTATGTGATTCCACAAACAAGGATGAAATGTCCGATGAATAGGAATCCGAAGTAGCTATATTTGAAAGACAATGACTGTCCTACTGCACTAAATCAATAAGAGCTATGGTGTAGCAATACTAGTCTCATTAAAAACAACGAAGATGAAGATGTGATCTCAATAGGAGAAGTCTCTAGATCATCAAAACATACAAGACCTTCAAGATATTTAAGCTCCAAGTATCATCATCAAAGGGTAGATGATTTACATCATCAAGGGGTTTAAGGCAATCCACGACAAGATCATCTGAGAATGGAGAGAAATGTGGGTCTCTAAAATCTTCCAAATCTTGGTCCAAAGTGCATGCACAATCAAGGTTTAACATAGCACACAGTGTCATGATCAACATTGTAAAAAAATAATCCTACAACATGATCAATATAAGTTCTCCATAAAAACTCTCCCAAGTGCATTCGGTTCAAGTATGAGCTAATAAAGATAAGGCAAATGATCAAGCCACCTAAGATGTGTTAGGATGCCTTTTTGCTAAGAATCACAAATATATTTGTTCAAGATTACCATAAAAGGACGATAGAAAAACCCATGACACTCTTCTCAGAAAACAAGTTAAAGACCATAATCTCAATAAATATCAACTGATTAAAATGAAGTCATCTCATGAAAACAAAACTTTTCTAGATTCCAATATGTCCAAGTAATCAATCAAAATGCAAACAACTGACAAATTGAATAAAAAATACTGATAGTTGAATCTAGAAAAAATGCACGGATGGCTTAGAAGAGCTTGTCAATACCTTTCCAAAACCTTTTTGTTTTCCAAAATTGAAGATATTGAGTGAAAGTTATGAGCTTGGAAGCCAAAAAGACAATCTAGACTTCAATTAGTAATATTTGGCACTCGTAGATTTATAAAAAAAATGACTTATAACACTATGAAGTGCTCAAAACTAGCTTTATGATGACTATAAGAAATCAAAAATTTCATATGTTAGCAAAAAGTTATGGTTCCCAAAAAAAAACACAACTCCTTTAGGGCATGAAAAGAGAGCCCCAACACTATGCTGATGACAAATTGGGTGATGTGCTCATTGGTGACAGATCTAGGTGGCCCACCATTGGAATGATCACAATTGATCTACTAGAGGGTTTTGGGCAGAGCAAAGAGAAGATCTTCAACTAAGGTGGTCAAAATGGCCACAACACTTGGCAATGGCTCCCACACACCGCACATTAAAATTTACCCCCCACTGAGGTTAGTAAAAACTAGTTGTGTCCAAGTGCCAAAGACTTGCCCAAATTTAGCAAAACAAAAAAACTTAATTCATAAATATTAAAATTCTAAACTCATACCTTCTATGGCTGCTACCTATGACGGTGCTACACACTTATTGAATGACACAAAGAATAATCTATAAACCAATAGAACTGGCAAATCTAACAATGTACAGACCATATGGTATGGATAGTAAATAATTTTTTCTTTTTGCTGCAACCTTAAAAAATGACTGAAAATTTTTCGGCTCAAAAATATAGAGTTTGATATGAGTTTTCTACAATCCATGAAGTTGTAGAATGCCAGCTTTCAGATTAAACTGTGTATGTTTTTCTTTCGACATTTCAGATCACACTCAGTGATCCATCATCAGGAAGAGGAAAAAAATTAAATAGGAGGGCAGATCAAGCCTAATAGAAAATGCAATATCTTTGGAGAAAAACATGATGAGGACCAATTACAGTTTCATTGCAGCGTTTGGGAAATAATTGTGGCAATTAAGAAATTTTCTGAGCATAAATCTGGAAACATCTCTGCTATATCCATTTTTCTTTGCCAGGTATTCCCAAAAATATTTGAAAATGAGAAACTGTGAAAAGAATCTCAGAATGACGAATTTAACAAGAATTTCCAACAATGAGTGTGTGTGTGTGAGTGAGAGAGAGATTTGCTTCAAAAAAAAATAGAGATCCAGACCAGAAGTTCAAGTTGCTAAAGCTAGCCACTGGGACAGCTAGCACAACTTGCCATCCAAGTACACACAAGAGAAAGCCACAAAGTGTCCCACATTTGCTTTTGGATGTTTGTGTGTGTGGAAGCCACCAAGCATCCCACATTTGCTTTTGGTTGTCTCTGTGTGTGTGGAAGCCACAAAGTATCCCACGTTTCCTTTTGAATGTGTGTGTGTATGTGGGGAAGCCACAAAGTGTCCCACATTTGCTTTTGTATGTCTCTATGTGTGTGTATGTTGCTTTTGGATGTGTGTGTGTGCGCTCGAGTGTGTGTGCATGTGTGTGTGTGTGTGTGTGTTATGTGTGTCCCTTTCTTTGTGTGTGTGTCTATGTGTGTCCCTTTCTTTGTGTGTGTGTGGAAGCCAATGTGGAAGCTTGTGTATGTGTGTCTTTATGTGTAGGGAAGCCAATGTGGAGGCTTCTGTGTGTAAGTGGGTGGGTAAAGGTGTGTGTTTGTGTGTTTGTGTGTGTGGGTGGATGTGTGTGGGCGTTCATTTCTCTCTTTCTGTAAGCATCTGTGTGTGCATGTGCACATACATGTATGTGAGTGTGAGAGAAGATATAAATATGCTTTTCTTCAAAAAAAACTTACAAACCTGGAGCAGAAGTTCAAGTTGCCAAAGCTGACCACTGGGAGAGATAGCACAACTTGCCATCCAAGTACACAAAGGACGAAGCCACAAAGTGTCCGGCCTTTGCTTTTGGATAATTAAACTTTGCTCTTTTCCTACTATTAGTTTTTATCTTTACATTTGGTCTCTATACGGATACCTATAGATTATTCTAGGGGTTTTGGCAATGGAAATAGGGATAATTACTATTTGTCTTTGACATGACTATCACAATTGTTATTGGTATTTTCTTATCACGGCAATACTATGAATATGAGTTTTAGCATCATGTAATTATAATACATGGTGATTCTCTACAAGTAACATTGTTCAGGCAAACGCTAGAAATTACAGTGTGACATTTGTTTTTTTCTAACTAACCAACTGTTCCCTTGCTTTTTCCCTCTTTCATTTTGAAGTCACTTTTAATGCGTTGGTCACAGAAAATGAACATTAATTGAATAGAAGAAAATCCAGAGATAAGCTTTTCAGTAATCGTCAAAATGGAACTTTTCAAAATAAAGCATCCAATATTTCCATATGTGATCTTGGTATGTATTGTTTTTTATATTTTTCCAGATTTATCCAAATCTGTAAATTTTGCTCTTATAAATAAATTAATAATTGCTCTTTGCTTCTCATAAACCGTGTGAGAGTTTAAACCAAACTGAGGCCAAAAATATCTGTTGAAAAGATCAAAATTCAAATAAGTTCTTTATCAAAGCCCAGTTTCGAGATAAGTGCTCTTATGCTTCTAGGATTTTACCATTTTCTGGGCTGGATGATTTCTAGTGTTTCTGGGCTTTTAACATTCACTAGGCTGCGTGATTCCTGGTTGTTTTGGGCTTTCACTATTCACTGGCTGGTTTGGTTTCTGTTTCTTATGAGCTTTTTCCATTCCCAAGGGTCGGGGTCATTGATCTTTATGCAAGACCGAGATCAACTGGCGCTCATGGCTGGCATATAGCGAGCTTTTAAACTCGTCAGGCTAATAATGACCGCACTTCAGCTCTCAGTTTCACCAGTTCAAAATCAGAAATCAAATGTTATGCTTTCATTGAAACCTCGACGGTCCAAAGGCTTGTGGTGTAATAAGTAAAGGGATGAATTTGTAAGAAAGTGAGCTGGGTTCAAAATCCGAAACCACAATAAGGTTGCCCATAAGTCATAACTTAACAGACATGTCACGGAGATTGTGGAGTATTTAACTATGGGTAAGATTATTGAGTATTAATGTGGCATTCAAGTGTGTAACCTTAGTTTAACATCCTTAGTTTAACATCAAGTCTTAGTAAAGCAAATCACACTATCATCCCCACACAACAATAAGGCGACCCATTCACAGAGCTGGATCTTAAGAAATAAAAAAGCCCTAAAGCTTTGACTGCACTTGATATTCCACCAATGTTTAAGGCTCTAAAATTTATTCTCCGTTAGTGGTGCTTTAGGGTTGCTTCCTGCCTTCCCTCGAAAAGGTTACAACTAATAATTAATATGAACTTGTAAAAACATTCCAAGGTGTTCTGTTGTAATGGTAATGGGGACAACTCCTCAGAGCATGACCCATGTTCAAATCCCCCTCACTGCAATAAGGCAGCCCATAAATAACAATTATAGTTTAATTATAGGGTGACCTAAGTTTACACATCTTATAGATATAGCATAAACTCTTTTTAGATCTTTTTTTCTGAGGATTAATTGTTTTTATTTATTTAATCCTTTTGCAAGGGTTTAGGGAGAATTCAACAACGAATGCAGCCTGAACTTACTCCACACTGCATATAAGGTGACCGATGACTTCACTCACGATCTAATAAGATCAAAGAATATAAAATTAAATTTTGATTTAAAAAACAAAAAAATCAATTGTTTTTAACTCCTTCTGCAAGGTTTTATTGAGAACTCAACAACAGTTGAAATCAAACATAGAATTAAATTTGTGGGTAATGGGTGGAGAGTGCAGCAGTACTCACACGTTGAAGGTGCCCATGAAACTGTCATTTGCAGTTTTGATTAAAGGAGCAAACGATGTGGAAACCCCAGCCTCGAGATCTGCAGAAGTCCCTGAATCCCCCGCCTCCTTGGAGGCCGCATAAGCATTCCAATCTGCCAGCAGAGATGGAGATTTCTGCAGTACTGTACTGCTGGGTCCTCCCATAAACCAAGCCTGTGCTGTCTTCTGCATCTTTTGGAACTACCCTGATCAATAGAATTCAATTTTTTCTTTATCACACGATCTATTCGAAAGCTTCGAAAACGAAATTTGTTTGCTGAAGTGCCCACTGATACAAGACAGCTATATGTAAACTTTATGCTTCAATGTGATTCTGAAGGTCTGAAGTTTATTCTCTTTGATTTTCATATAGATAGAAGAAAAAAGCCTGGTATAAAATGATACAAGCAAACTATCAATAAATAGATAACCCACAAAATCGACTAAAGACCTTCCTTGCCTGGTTTCGAACCCCGCGTACATGCCAATGGTAAAATTTTATTTTAGTTGAGAGAAATGATTTTATTGATTCAATCTGTCCCCTTTAAAATGTCATTCGTGTGTACGCGGTGAAAAGTGCCTTAGGGTATTTTTTCTTCGTCGATCCCTCATTTTGCTGGGAATTTATAGCAATTCATAGAATTTAAAACTGAAGTCAAGTAGCGAATAGAATATTATTTATTGGGCTATATTCCACGAAGAGATCTTTTAGTTATATTTTATTTTAAATTTCAATTCATTATTTTTGAAAATCAACAAAATTATTTTAGTTTGATTAAAGTTAAAGTTTGAAATTGTACAATTTTCATTTATCACATTATAAATTTTGCTTATGTGTTGGCATTCAATTATTTGTAATGTTGAAAATCCTTCTCTACGAAATTGGACTCATGATTCCTTTTGACCCTTCCGACCTGATCCTTTTTCTTGGCATCTGGTGTTGTTGGGTGACTCGCCCCCTCTTCCCCAAAAATATACTCAAATTTGGTACACTTCAAGGATGGATATCCTCTTCAGTATTTGGAAAGGTAGAAATTCCTGCATCTTTGCTCATAGTCAGATTGATAAACATATTTCACTTTATACTAAAGCTATTATATGTTCTAATGTGGTTTTGCAAATTTAAGTGCAAGCTAACAAAGTTGTGCTTGAGGTGACTCACCTTCCGGAGCTCTTGGCCCACTGGAGGAATGCCCCTTGCACCATTGCTCGTGTGCCACCCTTTCCCACTTCCTCTCGGGGCCATTTTCCTTCGCGCAATCGACGACGAAGGAGGAGTAGCTCTACTAGGGACTCTTAGGCTCGCCCGTGTTCACAAGCCCCTCCTCACAGTGGCTCGCATCCTCGCAGACGATTGCCCTACCCTCGTCCTCAAGCTAACCTAGGGTGGCCTTTTGGAGGAGTGTCTAGAGATGGTGCTTTTGATTGGCCCTCTAGCGGAGCTTTTAGTTGGCCAACCGACTCTTCCAAATGGTTTTTGCGGTTGGATCTGGCGATTTCTCCCACTTGGCGAGAAGATAAAGATAAAGATGATGATGGTTGGGATTCCCCTGATGACACTTCGGACCCTGTTGTTGTATGGGGTAAACCAGATGACAAGGATCCACCAATCCCTGATGGCACTGCTATGGCCGCTTAAGTGGCTTTTTATGTTATTTTTTTCATGCTTTTTGCTTTCTAAGCATTGCCCATGTGACTATTGAGGTGTGTCTTCTTACCACCCAAACTTTTTTTGTGAATATGTATATATTTTTCTTTAATTATAGATATAGATGCCTATTCATAAAAAAAAAAATCTTCTCTATATATTTCTTTATTTTATTGCTCATAATCATGTTAAGCATATTCTTAGAATCGTAGGCATGCTCATGTAATGTGGTTTTAGAAAATCAAATCAAATAATTTTTTTTTTTTTTGTTGATTTGGAAAAATAAGAAAGAGGCAAGTTGCATGTTAACAAAAACTTGACATTATTTGATTGCATAATAAATTTTAACTACATGTACAACATCATATATTTAATGTTTAAAAAGAAATGAGTAAGGGTAAGGTCCCATGGATGGGGGCTTCCTTAAAAATCTCAACGTAGGCTTAGTTTTTTTAGGAATATTTTAAAGTTCTTAGTCCCATGGATTTAATCTTACAATTCTGCTTAAAATTTTAAGCTCCAAAATTTAAGGAATGAACTGTAGTGCTTTGATAAAAAATAATTAATAAATCAAAATTCTCTCATTTTTATTTTCTAATAAGAATTAAAAAATTTAGATGAGAGACAAGTGGCATAAAAAACTCCTAAGTTGTAGGGGCAATTTCTAGCCCCACCCCAATTTCACCAGTTGAAAGATTTATTTCTAAAAGGTAGGGGCTCCTATTTTCTTGGAAAGGATTCCAATTAATCCCGTAGCACAATTTTTTTTTTCTCATGGGACCTCCTGCTCCATGAAAATAGAAGCCCAAATCCCCCCATGGGACCATACAATAAGTCCACCCTTATTATATTTATTGTTAGTCTTTTCTTCAATTATTTCTTGAAAGTTTAATTATTTATTTGAGTTTATCTCTTTGCTATCGCTTGCTACAAAAATAAGCTCTTTCTATGGTTTTTCTATAATCAAAATTATTTTTTGGGTTTTTCATCTTAAACTTTGTATTTAAGTGACAAATATACTTTAAGTACCATTTGTTGGCTTGTAAATGATGTCATTTGTGTCCTGTGAATAGTTGAAACATTTTGAAGGGCTTGCATTTGAATGAGTTTTGTCAACTAAGTAAGAGCTAGAGCTATTAATCCCATTAGATGCCTTCCCTAGAATTTTTTAAACAAGTGAACATTAAATAAATATGACTATTTGTGTGTGCACCTTGTTTGCTATTGCTTACTAAAAAGAAATATTTTCTATGCTTTGTTCTAAAATCAAAATTATTTGTTGCTTTTTATTTAAGCATTAGTTAATTGTCAAAGGTGACTATAAATTGACATGTGAATTATGGTGTTTGTGCCTATGAAAGATGATTATTTGTGAGAGATGTAGACGACAACTTATTTAAATGCTCGTGTTGAACAAAGTGTAATAAAAAAATAGAAAAAGGGTTATTTGGAATATGAGTAGATACCATAAAAGAATTTTTCTTATTGTTTAGTGGTTTCTCATGACAATATACCTTAGGACTTAGATACAACATTGTTTTAATTTAGTATGTGTAATAGATTACTAGGATGAAAAGGAAGAGTTTGCATGGTTGTTGTGTGAATTTGTGCTTGCAATCTATATTTGTATTGCTTATTTTTAGCATCATCATAGGTAATGAGGATATAGTTAAGTTTATTTTAACTTAGGCTCTTTATTAGTTAGTTAATGGGTTTTTATTGTGGACCTACAAGTCCAAGAACTGTTGGCAAATTTCTCTCACGTCGAGAAATATTTTGTAATCATCAAAATTAAATAGTGTTCCTCTTTATGTTGTATATATTGCTAAGGGAGAAAGGAGAGGAATTTGAAGGGTTTCTTAACATGGAATTTTCATATATAATGGTCCCCAATGGTCAATCAAAGAAATTTGACATATGTAAAGGTGATTTTGAAAATTTGGGTCTTATGTGGCTAAGTTCTATTATGCAAAGTGACAAAATTGATCATTGACTAGTCAACCACCAAGTGAAGAAAGCCATTTCCCTTAAAATCCAAATGGAAAGTTTCATCAAAGGGGTAAGGATAATATTGAATGCTAGAAATACATATAATGTCAATGCCTTTGAATTCATAAATGTGCAAATAGGCATACCATTGAAAAGTTTTATGCCTTTGAATTTGCAAAAAAAATGAGAATAGGAGCTCTAAATTTTAATATATGAAATTTAATAGTTTTCAACAATGCACTCATTGATAACAAATTATCTTTTACTTGTGAAACTTAAACTAAAGGATTGTAACAATCTATCTAAATTAAAACTAAAAGATTATCTACAAGATCTAACTATACATGGGTTATTTGAAAGAGTTTCTACTATGAAAGCATTGAAAACATTATCCCTAATGTATGCAAAGAGTTTATGGACCTCCATTTAATCATCCTTCTTGATATTTTTCCTAGTCTTGAGGATTGAAATTAACAACCTTTTTTGAAGTTAGTAAATTATAATTTTTCTTTGTTAATATTTTTGTTGATTGGTAGTTTTATTTTATGCCTCAAATTATAGGTATTTCATAGAGAAGGCCTAAGTTTAAAACATGGTTATATTATTTTAATGCATTTGCATGGCCTCTTTTTGAGCTAGTGAGAAGGTGATCTACAATTTCACTTTGTAGTTTGATAGATATATTGGAAGTGCAATAACACTTGAATTGTGTCGAACAAGTAGTCTCCTAATCTAATGTGAAGAGATTCTTGTTCGATTAAATAATTGCTAACATTTTCTCAATAATGATGTGCATGTCTTGTCTCTTTGTCTAATAGCTTTCTACATCTACAATTTATGCCATGTTAGATGCAAATTATATTTTGGAATGATTTTCTAGTTTGAAATAGTATAGAGCAACTAGATCATACAAGTGTATGTATAATTGTATTTGAATGGTTATGTATGTAATAGTTTGACATAATTGTGATAGAAATAGCATACGCCTTTAGCTCTGATAGTTGTTAAATAATCAAATAGTCCTACATAAAGTAATTGCTTGAGTTGTAATAAAACCAAAAAATAAAATAATAAAAAAATATTGTTCATGAAAATCTTCAAGTGCCAATATCAACCATCTCTAAAGTGGTTTATTGTAAATGATCTTGAGGAAGAGTATCTTGGTTGTTTAAAAAGATGTAGACCATTGATAGTTAGCTAGAAATTCATTGATGATGAGCTTCATGTTTGTGCCCTATTTCTATAATTGCACCTGTTGTTGATAATTCAAGTATAGGCACTAATAATATGTATGCTTTAGAAGGTTTTGGTATTGCTTATATTTTATAGGAGATGCTTACTTTAAAATTTGACCATATGGACACTCGTGAAGTAATATTTGGTGCCATTCTTAATGGAGAACCAATGCTTAAACCTAACACTCCTATAGAATCTTTCTTATTGCTTAGTTGAGAATTATGATCATTAGCTCTAGAATTGAATCATACTATTCTATCTGAGATAAAATTTCAAATAGATAAAAAGGATGTTTGATCAAAATGAATCAAAATATTTTTTTGAGTGATCAGGATAAACATCAACAACTTTGAATTGGATTAGTTTCTCCCAAGAAATTTTTTGCTTGGTCTAAAAGAATATTACCTAATAGAGAAAGAGTAAAAAAAGTGACTACATATCACATTTTAGATTATAGAACTTATGAACCAGAAAGAGGGATTAT
>CM021106.1:598139882-598278652 GCA_007115665.2 Sequoiadendron giganteum | reverse complement strand
ATTCCAACAAGTAAATGCCATAAATTGTCTAAAACAAATATACGTATTATACTTAAGTCACTTAGGCAAATGGAGCATGCGAGACTTCCCACTAAACCAATTCAAAATTAATAAGGTGTAAATATATGGCTCTTTTAGCACTACAATTAAGGTGTAAATCATAAATATATAAGCAACATGTGGCATAACTGCCAACAATTGCAATCTATAAATCAAGCACTACTGAAAAGGAAACAAAAAGAGAGATTGCAACAAAAATCCTAGCCGAAAGATAAGACTGTTATTTAAAAATCAACAAAAGGAAAAGCTTAAACTTGTATAACAATATAGAACACCTAACCACCTAGTATACAAAGCAACCTTTTTATATAGATCTTGATCATGGGACATCCATCAAAGCATAACAGTGGGGATTTTTTGTCATATATTGTAGTTACAAGTGCCCTGCTAGACATACATGAAAATGTGGAAGGATAGACAATTTGTATCAAGCCAAATGTCAAAAATTATAATTAAAAAGACAAATCCTTACAATTGGACCAAGAAGATTTATGATTTTATCTTTAGAATGTAGGAACTTTCTCTGTCGGAGCTTCATGACCTCAAATTGGATCTCCAATTGGACCAACAGATTTATGATTTTATCTTTAGAATGTAGGAACTTTCTCTATTCAATATTCATGACCTCAAATTGGATCAGAAATTGGATAAGCGGATTTATGATTTTCTTTGTCCACCGACGTTTGTATTCCTATACTCAGGTTTTTCTTCCAAGCGAAAACACCCAGAAGTGTTTTAGGTTGGCTAAAAGTACTCTCCAACCTGGTTATGTCATTGATAGCAATCACGTTTTCCTAAACCGTCCATACCTGAATGTTGCATCACAATCTATTCTTCCTACACATAAGAATTCCACATATTAATCCATTCTAAATAAAACATTTAACATAAAAAAACCATAATAATAAATAATTTCAGTTTCAGAAAGAATTTGATGTCATTTACTATCAAAACAAAAGCTATATAAATCACAAAAAATACATGAAGCCTCCTAAATATAGCTTAAAGAAAGTTTGCAGGATGGGTTTCAACATAAGAAGATTTCTACTATAGCTCTCAATGAATGTATTATAAGTAGAAAACAAAAATTCTTCACATTCGAAGTAATGTAGTCAAACATTTATTCCAAAAGTATGTTAGCAGGAGTTAACTAAAAACAAAATGATTTTTTGTTTGGTTTCTTTTATCAATATGCCACGTGGAAATGGAATAATCACTAAGAAACCCTAACAATAAAAAATGAAGTAAAGGTTCAAGAAAGGAAATTCCAATGTACTATTGTGTAATGGTGACAAAGGGACTTATATGAGCATGACCTACATACAAATCCCTACCATTGAATTGTCATCCATCCAAAGAGAAAATAAGAAATGTAATATTTGAGCAATATAAGTCCAAAGGGTTATGCTGTAATGGTAATGGAATCACCATAAGAGCACATTTGAGGAACAAATTCTTGTGACTGTAATTATGTGATCCGTAACTCTATTGGTCATATGGCATAGTTGTACTATAACAAATATAGGATGCATTCATGTGTGACCCAAGTTTAATGTGGCTATATTGTGATAGAAATGGAGGCACTCATATGAGCATAATTCATGTAAAAATTAATCATTGTCATCACAATTAGGTTTCAATCATCATTGGGTGCATTCAGGTTGACTCAAGTTCAACAGGTTACAATGTAATGATAGCATGATCCAAGAGTGATTACCTCTTGCTGCAATAAAGAGCCTATAACTCTGGTTAATATGCGAAGTGGTTTTGTTATATCAATTATGTAGTGCATTCAAGCACAACCCATGTTTAATGGGCTATTCTAGAGAGTGATCAAGATTTTCTAAACCTTATGAATGTTACTTAAAAGTGCACAACTTAAACTACAGACCAAGTTTGTTACATACTTGAATGCAATCTTGGGTTACCACAAACTATAGTAATGTGATTTTCTAATAACCATTATGGGAAGTATTAAAGCAAGACCCATGCTATATAGGATACATTTCCTTGATCAGGTTTGCATACCTTAATGATCAAACACAAGCTTCCCACAAACTCTAGGATACAATCCAAGATCATACCACACCCTATCAAGACAACTAATTTTTTGACCCAAGATTTAAGGTTGTTTTTTAATACCAACAAAAGCATTGGTAAGAGCATGACTAGGGTACAAGCCCTAGGCCTCCGTAGAAACATAAACCATAACTCTAGCGGATTAGTGAGGTTACAATATCGAAAAGATTGAGACATTATAGCCAATAAAAAAATCTTGCAATCTAAAGATTGTAGCCAATAGAAAGCACACTATGTAGCTTAGTGACATTTGTAAATGCAATCTATCGTAAGAAGAATGATAGTCACTTGAGGTGTGACAATCAAAAAGAGGCTGAGTAGTGACAAGATAATAAAGCTCAAACCTTGCATAGTAAAGTGGAGATTTTAACAACAAGTTTCCTTACCCCCTTGCCGACCTTAAGGGTTTTTCAAATGCTATTGACAGTGTTAGAGAAACAAAATGCAATCAGGGAATGATTGTCCAAATGAAGTAATAGTGGTAATCACAAGTTCACTATTTCTTCTTAGCCATTGTATAATGGAGGTAGTGGATTGCATGTTTGAGCAATGTTTTGAGACTCATCAAAGATGGGAGAATAGTGAATAATACCTTGTGGACTATGAAGTAGTGACAATAAGGTTGAAGGATCTTAAGACCCACAATACCATGAAATAATGAGTCCCCTATAGTAAGTAAGTAGGTAGTCTATAGGGCATAGTTTGATTTTATAAAAGGATGCTCATGATAGGAATCTTCAAGTGACAATGAGTGAGCTATTTGAGATTGCACCTGAGGGTGCAATATCCAGTCTTAGAGGCAGTTAGCAAAGCAGTAAATGTGCAAGAAAATCAAACCCTACACAACAAACAATTCGCAATGTGATCTTGCATAATGCCTTGAGTTTGAAGAAAAAAATCTCATTGTATCTTGATGAAAGTAGTGACCTTAATGGTCAATCATTGGAAAGCATGATTTTAAAACATGCTATTGTGCTTATGGAGGTAGCATTTTAAGCAAGGTAATGAGTGGCGGTTTGGAACAATGGTAGGTATGAAGGACTTGCTTTATATGCATACTATGCAGTTTAGCTTAAGACAACGTTCTTAAAAGAGATTGAAGGTAGATTATTGAACTCAAGGGTTACCATGATAAATATTAAATCAAAGACTGAGATCTATTTAAAAGCCACTATCAAGAGGATATTAAAGATGTCACATGTAAAACCCTAGCAGTTGGAGTAATGAATACAGTGCCAAAGAGGACAATGATCTGGGGCAAATTTAGGAGATCTCCACATCATCTATTCACATGAAAATGCATCATTTATTTATTTTTTTGAATTAAAAGAAATCATTCTAAACCCTATATAGGATACATTGATACTTCAAAAGCATTTGAAGGAATTTGAGATTATGCAAATATATGTCAATTAAATACCTAGATTACAAACAGTAGTGCGAACAATGTAACCCTTGTTGAGCAGAGCAAGAATGAGATAAGAAACAATGAATCCTATGCCTCCTATCATGCACATCTCCTTACCATTCTCTATCATTCTTGACTGAAACACTTCTCCATTTTGGCAGGCTACGCCTAAAAATAAGGTTTCGATGAAGGTCTTAGAGTATGTTTATTAAAATGAAAACTCCATTTTGGTGGGCTATGCCTGAAAATAAGATTTTGACGAAAGTTCTAGAGTATGTTTATTAGAGTATTTTGGCAGGCTATTGATTTTTGATTCCTTAAATGATTTGCTAAATAAATGACTAACTATTTAGTCATTTTTATTTGTGTGACTAAATAACTTTTTAGTCAACGACCAAATTAGTCATTTATTTACTCATTTATAGTTGAGTTGCAAAAAATGAGTAGAATTTAGTCATTTTTAGTTGTTGTGACTAAATTTTTTAGTCACCTAGTCATTTATTTGCCAAATTCTACTAGTGTTTTAAATTTTTATTGTTGCCCAGGCATGAGTCTAAGTATTATTGTTCAAGATTTGTAATTTTTATTGTAATGACTATTATGAAATTCCTTTTGCTATAGAAATTAGATTAGAATCAATATAAACTATTATTGGAGCTTTCCTTTAGTTTGTGCAAGTTTAAGTGTTGATTAACTAGTTTAATTTGTGATATTTGGGTGTAGTTTTTGATGAAGTCTATTATTTGTGTTTTAAATATGTTATTATCTTTGAAAATTTTGATTGAGGACATTACAAAGATAGTCACTATAGTCCTTATAAATTGTTCTCATATTTCATCCAAGGTAAATAAGGAAGATTTTGTGAAAATTTATTTGGCAAATGGGTCAAATATTCAAGTCATTGTATTATTGTGTTCTCTCATTATATCAACGTGGATTGCCCTAAGAAATCACAATAGAACTTTTTGCAAACATTTTTAATTTATGAGATGATTGAACAATAGATTGCTCCCAATCTAAGATTTACTAAATTTTAAATTCAAGATAGGGGATCTATTATATGGAATGTACTTAAACAAATTATGCAAAGATATCCCATATATCAACTTTTGTGAGTCATTAGAGGGAAAATTAGATTTAATAATGTTAATATTGCATGCAAAAGTACTAGTAGTAGCCATATATGGAAGGATAATATCATAGTCAATGTTGTTACCATTGCTATTGTTGTTGTTGAGATTGGATGTAGAGTACACATTTTTTTAGTAACTAATATTTTGAAATAATTTACTTAAGTTCTATGTTCTATTGGTGGGTGTTGCAAAAAAATTGTAATTTCAATTTTAGCAACTACAAATCTATCATTTTTCCTAGTGAGTTAATATGATATAGAGCCACTTAGTGAGTTAATGTATCTATAAAAAAATATGAAAATTAATAATCAAAATTAAGATTTTGTCTAAATATATAATTTTAAAATTTAAGAAAGTGAATGTATTTATACCAATATAATACAAAATAAATATACAATAAATTGGACATATAATTTTTATATGTTTCAAATAAAACAAAGTCTTGAGATGAAAAAAAATCTATATTTTTTTATAATCATCTACAACATCTTTCAAAATATATCCATCCTTCATGTTTAATATGAATATTTGATTTTTTTAAGCTCAACCAAAAATTAGGTTACAGGTTCAATCCTACTCTTTTTTTTTTTATATAATTAAATGCTATCATAAGGGATAACTCCCATACATTGAACCCGAAACAAGGTCTGTTGACCTGTTGCAGCATGGAGTTATGTTTCCTCTGTGTCAATTCATCATGAGCTTTCACATTCACCAGCCAGCGAAGACCCTTAATCTGTGATCTCATTACCCTATGCCTGTTTTGTTCCCCTGTTCATGCTCTGAAAAGTCGCACTTCAATATCTGAGCCAGATCACTCCAAATTTTATCATCATAAATCATTTCCTCCCTTATTTTTGAAGTGACCCCCAAATTAGCCATCTAATCTGCAACTCTATTTGCTTCACGATAAACATGTGCCATTCTATATTTTGGTATTTTCTTTAGGAGTTCCAAAATCTTTCCTAATTTTTGTCTTAGCTTCCAATTCACAATATTCTCATTCTTTATTGCATTCACTATAATCTGTGAATCCCCTTCAATTTCTAATGAATTTATATTGTGCTCTATACAATGGTGTAATCCTCTTTCTAAGGCCGTAGCTTCAGCCTCGTTGTTAGTGTTTACTCCAAGATAGCCGACCACACCAAACACCATTTTCCCTCTGCAATCCCGCAATATGCATCCATATCCAGCTTCCCCTGGGTTTCCCTTAGCTGCCCCATCAAAATTGAGCTTGTGATTTCCATCCTCTGGAGCCTCCCAACTCACATCCTTTCGTCTTGCTTTCTTGGATGTAATGTAGATGTTTGGGGGAATCAAGGTCCCCCAATTAATCTGAACCTTTTTATCCCAATCACACAGGAATTCTATTTTCCTGCAATAGGCTTTAGTATTTGCTATTTCGTTGATTCCCATCCTAATTTTTTCGATTACCATTTCAATGCTTAGTTCTTTTTCTTCAAAGATCCTTCTATTGTGCTCTTTCCATAGTTTCCATAGTAGCATTGATGGGGAAATAATCCACAAAGATCCCCATAAAGACATTTGATTCATTATTGGCCATCTACTAACAAAGTTCATTAGACAATCATCTCTCGCAGTGGACCATTCTAGATTCTGACATAGCCAGTTCCAACATCTTCTAGCAAAGTGGCATTTATATAGCAAATGTTCAGTGGTTTCTTCGTTTTCTTTGCAAAGAATACAAATACTAGGCCCAACTATCCCATAGGTCTTCAAACACTCCCCAGTTAGTATTCTGCCATGAAGCACTATCCACAGAAAGGTGCCCGCCCTTGGAGAAATTGTCCTATCCCAACATAGCCTTGTGGGCCAATCCTTCTCTTGTTCTATGGTTTGGATTTTGTACCCAATTTTGGCTCTATATTCTCTTGATCTTGCAACACACCAAATTACTTCATCCTCATTTGTTTTAAGTGTTACCTATCTACTTTGTAAAATAAATGCGAGTTTCCTTTGGTCTTCTCTCGTCATATTCCTGGTCTGAATTGGGATCCAGTCATAGATGCCACTCCCAGGATGAGTCTCCTTTAGGTAATCTACTACATGCTCTCCATAAACCAACTCCGCCTTAGAGTTCCACTCCTGCGGCTCAAACATTTTATCTATACTCTCTAGGCCATCCCAGGAGTCTCTCCAAAACTCGGCTCTCTTCCCATTACCAATCTTCCAGGTAAGGTGATCCGTGATCACATATCTACATTCCTTCATAAACTTCCACACCATGGATCCACCATTAGTGCACGTAGATGTAAGAATTCTTACAGGGTCATCACAATCTAAATACTTCTTCTACATTATTTGGCACCACAATTTGTCCGGTCTCCTATACATTTTCCAAACTAACTTGTCACCCAAAGCTATGTTCTTCTTCTCCATGAATCTCAGTCCCACTCCCCCATTTTCCTTTGTTTTGCACATAGTATCCCAACTGATTAATGGAATTTTATTAATCTCTTTGGCGCCTTCCCACAAGAATCTTTTGAAAAGACTTTCTAACACTTGTGAAGCCTTGGTGGTCAACTTAAAGCAGGACATAGCATATATGGGCATAGTAGTCACGACTGATTTGATTAGTTGTATCCTTCCTGGGAGTGACAACCATTTATGTTTCCATGCCTCAATCTTTTGTCTGCATTTAGTTATTAAATCTTCCCATAATTTGGTTTTTGCAGCCCCAGTGAACATTGGGACTCCCAGATATTTTGTCGTAAGTTCACCAATCAGCCAACCTAATAATCTTGCGATCTTGTTTTGAATAGCCTTCTTTGTGTTCAAGAAGAAAATCTCAGTTTTTCTGTCATTGGTCTTCTGCCCAGCCACACTAGCATAGAGATTCATTGTCTCTTTGATAACCATTGCTTCCTTCAATGTGGCTTCTCCAAACAAGGTTGTGTCATTCGTAAATTGTGCATGTGATATAGGCCTAAGGTCCTCATGTATTGTAATCCCTTTCCATGCATTGTTTGCTCTAAGTTTGGAGATATACCTACTAAGATCTTCCGCTATTATGACAAAAATAAATGGCGATATTGGATCGCCCTGCCTTATGCCATTTTTGTTATTGAAGAAACCAAATAGAGCTCCATTTATTGCAATCGAAAAATGGGGGGTGCTAATGCAAAATTTCATAATCTGAATCCATTTCTGATCAAAACCAAACTTTTCCAACATTTCAAACAAGAAACCCCATCGCACATTGTCGCAGGCTTTAGCAATGTCAAGTTTTATAATCATTGCGTTATTTCTACCAGTAACCATTGAATGAATCGCTTCAGATGTGAGGATAATACTGTCAGCAATTTCCCTCCCTGGGGTAAAGTCGTTCTGCTCTGCAGAAATGAGAAGAGGTATTACTTTCTTTAATCTATTTGCAAATGCTTTGGTGATAATTTTATATAATGTATTGCACAATGCTATTGGTCGATAATCATCCAGTGAGTTGCCCTCTGCCTTTTTTGGGATGATGACAAGGACCGTGTTGTTAATCTCTCTAACAAACTTCCCCTTTCAGCGCACTTCCTCAACCACCTTTACTATATCTTCTTTTAAGAAATCCCAACAGTTGTGGTAAAATCTTGCAGGAAAGCCGTTAGGTCCCGATGCTATTTCAGGGTACAGTCCGAAGACAACAGTTTTGATTTCTTCTTCATTGAAGGGATCCAACAACATTTTTTTGTCTTCTTCGGAGATTAATATCGGGATGGCCTCAAGCATTCTTGTTCTAGAAAGAGTTGATTCTGGCATGACATTTCCTCCATCTAAATTTAATAATCTTTCAAAGTGTTCAACCGCCATCCTTCCAATGGTGTCTCTATCTCTACATTTTGTCCATTCTTTGTCGATAATTTCGCAAATCTGATTTTGTGCTTTCCTAGCCTTAATGGATGCATGAAAGAATTTTGTGTTTTTATCCTTGTCCTTGATCCATAGCTCTCTAGCTTTATCCTTCCAATATGTTTCCTCTCTTATTAGAACTTCTGCAAGATTGGATTTTAACTCTTTTTCTCGTATGTAATCTTCTCTGTTCATTCCAACTTCAATTATTTTTTTGTTCAAATCCTCCAGTTCTGTTCCAATTCTGTCTTTTTCCTCGAATATGTTCTTGAAAACTTCTTTGTTCCAAATTCTTAACTTGTTTTTCAAGTAAGTGAGTCTTTTGGAGAAATAGTAGCTTGGCGTGCCTTTGATAGTATTGCTTTCTTTCCACCAATTTTCTAGTTTGTCCTTAAGTCAAGAATCCCTCCACCACATATTTTGGAACTTGAAATAACCTCCTCCCCATTTGATTTCCGTTCCAATCTCAAGTTGCACCGGGAAGTGATCAGAAACACTCTTATTCTACACTCTTATAAAAAATAAATTGTTGTATTTGATGAACTTACTAAAAATACTTATTTTGAAATCTAAATAAGTAAATTTATTATAATGATCATAAATAATTATTTTAATAATATATAATAAAACAATACCCATAGTTGGATCCATATCAATGTATCTTTAAAATCTTTAATTTATGTACCAAACTTGAAACAAAAATCAAAATAAAACATATTTTTTGAAACTTTTGCATAATAATCAAGCATTTTATTTGGAAACAAACAAAAAACATATTCACATTTTTTAAAGAGAAGAATAAAGATTATTATTTTTTAATGGTGAAAAGAGTTGTAACCCTCAGGGGCCAATATTTCTTGTGCATCCCTCTAAACAAAATTAATCATATAAAACTATTTTTTATATATAATTTTTGTAATATTTGGCTATGAAGATAGCCACCCAAGGTCTATAGGTCTAATGGAAAGCACAAAGAACTCAAAAGATAAATATGACAAGAATAGATTATGTTCCTAACAAACAATACAAATATAAATTATGAAAAATGTATGGGAGGCCCTTGGTTATAGAGACTATGGTAAGGTATAGGACAACATAATATTATGACAGGTGACTTAATCTTATGATATGAGACATAAGTGAACATGCCCTAAAAATGCCTTTAGTAGATTTGCGTGATAAAATATGAAAAAAGACAATAGTGGAACTTGTTAGGGAAATAACCCTATTCACACCAACACCCCCTCTTAAGTGCAACTTAGGGAAAAAAATAAAACATGTAGATATAGATCTCAAATACAAGGTTTGATGAGGTAACCATGTAAAAATGAATCTCACAAATAAAGAAATGAAGAAAATTTAGTGAGACAAAAATCCTCCCCAAAAGAGAAAAATGATGACAAATGCTCTCTAGAAGATGAGAAGTATAAAAACCCATGTGAGGAAAAAGTACCCCATAAAAGAGAATGGAGAGATAAGGTCAAGTGACCCTCCTAAAGAAATATTACAGCCCCAAGAAAGCTCTCAAGTGATGATACTTACTCTCAATGAAGGGTTTGATGAAGATATACTCAACCTGCTTTACTTTAATACAATACCACAAATCAATGACCTCCTCTTCAATCAACTCCTTGATGTAGTACATGTGGATCTCAACGTGTTTGGTTCATTGATGATGAAGTGGGATCTTAGCAATTTGTATGACACTCTGGTTGTCACAAAATAGAATATATGGTCGTACAATGGTGAAGCAAAACTTAGAATATTTTGAATCCAAAAAGCCTCTGTAGCAACATTAATAGCTCCTTGATACTTAGCCTTAGTCGAAGAAAGAACAATAACATGTTGCTTCTTACTTTACTAGAAAATGGGGCATGAACCAAGATGAAAAATATAACCTAATGTGGACTTACAATCATTAAGATCACTAACTCAATAAAAATTTGTATATCCAACTGTAAACATTGAAAATTGACCATATTTTTTTAATTTATCCCTATTTTAGCTATTATCCCCTATCCCTTCATCCTAATCTATTTCCTCTATTTTCCTTAGTCCTATACTAAGGAAAATAACTTAATTTAATTATTTATCTACATCTATCCTAGCTTACCCCTTCTATCTCATAAATTAAATAAATAAATCCTATTTATTTATTTAATCCCTCTCACATGTCACATCCTCCATATTCTCCCACTTACACTAATCCTAATCCTAATAGCTCACCTAACCTCCCACTAAACATGTGTACACACTTAATCCTTGATTAAGTGGGTCAATCCCCCATCACACCAAACACATGGGCTTGGTACCATGTCACATGGGTCTTGTCCCATCATAGTACCCTTATCCCTCTCAACTCATCTCATTGTGCCACTTGGCACAATCTCATGAGTTGAGAGATCACCTCTAATTGCAACCCTTGATCCCAAGATCAAATCCTAGCCTTCCATCCATTTTCCTCTAATCCTATTTATCCAACCCTTAACCTTTTTATCTATCTCACTCATTTTCACTTGGAGCATTGTTATGCTACCGAAATTTCATGAGCACACATCCAAATCAAATATATTGGGTAAATTTACACAACAAGAGGCTCAACATCTGATTCTATACTAGTTTTAGCTTTATTATCCTAATCTTGAGTGTTTGTTTGGTTTTATTGCAATTTCTATTCAATTTAGGCACAAATTTCATGCACACACCAAGTCTAGCCATATACTTGGTGCATAGTGAGCCCCATGTTGATGAGTGCCCTATCTATAATGCACAATGTGTTTGGATACTTTCCAATGAATCTCATGTGGTTCCTACATAAAGCAAGAAATCGTGCCACCCACAAAAGAAATGTCAAGGTGTGTGAGAATGGAGTAGAACATTTCACATCAAGCTTGACTCTAGATAGAAAATGAGATAGTGTAGGATTACAATCAACCATGCAAAATTGAGCTAGAAGATCAAGAGCATACTTGACAAAGAGTGATCTTGAAATAGGACTAATTGATCTTGATGCCAAGAAATTAGTGCAAAGGACCCAAGTCAGTCATAGAAAATGTGTTGTGCAAAGAAGATTTAACTTTACTAATGATGGATGATTAACTCCCTATAATGATTAAGTCATCAAAATAAAGAACAAGATTCAAATGAGAGCCATCATGCCACAAAATATAAACATTTTAATTTGAGTGACATCTAGAGAATACAAATAAGAGAAGAAAGGAGTCCATCTAGGTGTACCAAGCCCGAGGGTCTTATTTGAGGCCATAGATAAACTTGCTCAACCTGCAAACCAATGAATAATCTTGAAAAAATCTTGGTGGCTACTCTATGTGAATCTCATCTTGAAGATATCCATGAAGAAATACACTCCTCACATATATTTGATGTACATCCTATCCATGAGATACAACAATAACACTTGAGTCAAGTGAATGGAGTTGATCTTAGCAATAAGGCAAGGATCTTTATGTAGTAAATACTAGGACCCTATTAGAAACCTTTAGTCACAATTCATGCTTTGAACTTGTTCATTGTTCAATCCATTATAAATTTGGTTCAAGAGATCCACTTACACTGAACCATTTTTCTTTCCTTAGGAAGAGGGACAAGATCCCATGCATGGTTCCCCATCAAGGAATTATACTCTTCCTCCATCACTATATTCCATCAAACAATTCTTAATAATTTCTCAAATGATTGTGGATCAAAAGAAAAGGAAATGCATACATGTGGATGATGTGACCAAGTCTTACGAGTATTTGAAGGATCCCCAACAAATATTCCTACTGACTATAGAGTATATTGAGCCCATCAAAGCAATGAACAAGATCGAGATGAAGGACAATAATCCTCAACCTTAGAATGTGAACCCTATAGAGGTGTAAACCTTTTAGTTTGAGGTGAGGTAGAATTCTTTGAGTCACTATCATCTAAGTCTACCGTTGATGACAAATAAGGAGGATGAGAGGCCAAGCTAAGAGAGATTTCGTTGAAGTGAACACTCCTCTCAATGAAGAGTTCATGTGTCTCTAGATATAAGAGTCAATGTCCCTTGACACCATCAAGATATCCAACAAATATGTAAGGCCTTATTTGAGGTTCCAAAGCCTTGTGTTTCTCTAAAGGAATATGTGCCCAAGCAAGGGGAGCCAAAAACTCAAATGCCACACAACTAATTTCCTTCCACACCAAGCTTCAAAAGGAGTCATACATTTTAATGCTTTCTAGTGAACTCAATTATGAATGTGTGTAGCACAATTGATGGATTCAAACCAATATTCTAGAGCAAGAGAATGAGCATGAGACACACAATTATCCATTTCCTTTAGGGTCCCATTCTTCCTTTCGAAAACACCATTCTACTATTGTGTGTATATAAATGAATGTTGAAGAATAATCCCTTCAAGATTGTAGAATTAATCAAGGCAATGGTTCACATATTCATACCATTATTAGTGCACAAAATATTGACATACTTTCTAAATTTCTTCTCAACATGAGCCTTAAAACCTTGAAACTTGTCAAAGACTTCACTCTTTTGGTGAAGGAAGTAGACCCAAGCATATCTAGAATAGTCATTAAAGAAGGTGAGTATATAAAGGTCCTTACCAAAAGACAAGTTTGGAAAGGGAATTTATAGATCACTATGAACCAATTGAAGGACTTCTAAAGCTCTCCAAGACTTCCCTTTCTCAAACTTCTCCTTTGGATGCTTTCCCATAGCATAACTTGAACACACGCCATCTAAAAAATTTGATATAAGGGAGTCTTGTGACCATGTCCTATGAACTAAGTTGTCAAAGGTAACTTGGTAGTTAAAATGGCCAAATAGCTCATGTCATAGCTTACTCATCGAGTTTAAATGAGCAAGTAAAACTATATAGGGAGATTGTGGTACAAAGTGGGAGAATGCATATAGCTGAGACTCATGGTTAGCCTTCCCCACAATACCCAAGGAATCATCCTCAAGATCTTTAATCACCACTAAATAAGGGTAAATCTCAACTTTCTTACCATTCTCAAGATGAGTGATTTGATAGAATGAAAGAAGGTTGGCACAAAAAAAATAACATTCTCAAATGATCCATCATTCATGTCAAATGAGCCTTTTCCTATAACTTCCACCTCATCAAATGTATGAATGTGTGGCACCATACAAGGTTCCAATAAAGAAAACTATTCTTGATCAAAACCCATATGATGTGTAGAACTATACAAGGCTCCAATAAATATTTTTTTCTCAATTGGAACCTATATGATGTGTAGCACCTAAGAAAGAATCCATTGTTGTGGAGATTCTACCACTACAACAAGTTCCTATCTTTTCTCTTTTCTTGATTTTAAAGAAAAGGAAGGGGATGCTTCCCATGTGTAGGAAGATGACAAATTGATGTGATTATTCTTAACAATGTTTGTTAGCTCATCAATTTTCTTAGCATGACAACAATGCTCTTCATGACCAAATTTCTTGTAGTATGAACAAGTTGATCTCTCAATCTTCTATAAATTCCCTTTCTTGGAAAATGATGAAGAGTCTCCTTATGAAGGATAAGATAATTATGCTATATCTTTTTATGGTTTTAAAATTGACTGATTTTGTTTCTTATTAGACCCTTTATCATTTTTTGGATGAATACCACCAAATCTCGTGACTTGGATGGATTGAGAATATCCTTGGAGATTAAATTTTCTTATTCAAGCATCAACATCTATGTGAATGAATCAAATATTGACATAGTATAGGCATTTCCCATAGTTAACCGATTAGTCTGATAAATATAAATAAATGATACATATTTTGAAGGAAGCTTTCTTAAAAATTGAAGACCAAATATGCATTCTTCTTGTTAGTACCATATTATTTGAGTTGTGCTCTTAATTTATTATCTTTAGTTACATAGTCTTGGATATTGTCAAAAAAATTGGATCAAGATTATTGAGATCACTATCAATTTGATATCTTCTAACCTCATCAATTCAACCATAAAATTTATCAAGTTTATCCAAAGCCTCTTAAGTGGTTTACAGTTATCAATGAGAAAAATAAGGTCAAGAGAAATAAATCTACATAGATATATCAAAGTGCCATAGTACTTCCAATGAGCCAATCCACCTTTTAGGATCTATTGGTTTTTGTAATGAAACAACTTAAAAAATGTAATACCCCTCCGTTTTGCTCTGTTGTGCGAACAATATTGTTCTCCTTTATTATGCTTTAGTTTCTGTTGTACTTTGACTTTGTACTCGGTTACGGTTGATCACTATTTTATTGTGTTGTGGTGATGTATCTTGATGTGATGATACTGTATTATGATGTTATTATGATGACATGTTTTGAATTAGCATAAGTGGATATTCAAATTAATGATGTTTTATGCTTTTGATTAAAGTACTATGTTAGATACTGTATGGAAAATTAAGATATATATATATATATATACATATTTTTTTTATATTTCAAATAGTAGGGTTATGTTGGCAATTTTTTTTAAAATGTCCAATAGGCGGATAAAAATCCGCAGGGTTTTTAAATCCTTTGTTTTTTTTGTTTTAAAAAAAAATTTAATTGAAAATATCCGGTGGGTTTGGGGGAGGTGTTGGGGGCTCACCCCCACCACACCCCTATGGGAGGCGCGTGGGGGGAGCCGTGCCCAACATGACCCCCGCGGCCCGCTCATCGCCCGACGCGGTGGCTGCTTACATAGCCGCCGCCACCATCGCCGTTGGGCGGTTGTGCTGTGCATAGCGCCACCGGAGATGGTGGTCGGCTATGTACATAGCCACCACCGCTGTCGACGGCGCCCTACCAGTCCGCGATCGACGCCCAGGCACTTCGCCCGACCTTAAGCACGCGACCCAAGATCTACGCAACTCAACCCTAAAGTTTGGCGTGCGGCCCGAGGCAAACATCTTACCTTTTCAAAAAAATAAAAATAAATAAATATTAATATTTATTTAACAAATTAATAAATAATAATATTATTATTATATTATAATATTAATATATTAATATATTAATATATTAATATGTATTATATTTAGTATAATATGTATTAATGATTAATATTATATTGTATAATATTATAATATTATATATAATTTGTTTTCTATAATTAAATAGATATATATAATATATATATATATATATAAATGAATTAAGTAGATATATATATATATATATATATTATGTGTATATGTATTTAAGTTAAGTTTTCTTGAAGGCATGATTTAAGTCAAAATGGGAAAATTGAAAACATGATAACTTTAGTAAATCATTGTTTTATTTTAAAATTTTATTTTTAAAGAAGTAGTTTTGATTTGAATAATATGATTTTAAGTCAAGTTAATTGCTATAAAATGGTTAAATGGGAAAAGAGGAAGCAAAAATGATTATATATCAATGAATTTGGATTTGTAGAATTAATTGGTTATTTTAATTATTATTTAAATGCAAGTAGAGAAATTAATTAATTAGTGTTAATTATTAATTAATTTCTCCCTTATCTGAAAAGATGTATTTTAATTCAGTTTATTTAATGCGATAAATCACTGAATGTTAAGGAGGAAATGGATTTAGTGAATCCAAAGTAGACTTAATTCTCATCTTCTTGCTCGTCTTGATTGTAAACTGGTTCTGTTATCGTTGGGGGAAATGGAGTTAGAAAATGATAAGTCTTCCAAATGGGTTTGCATTTTGGTGGGTTGTCGTAATGTGTTAGTCAACCTTTGGATTGCCTTGGGTAGTGCGTTTAACTGTATCCAGTTTGTTACCCGATTATCACAAACGTGAATGTATTGACTGTATGTCATGGATAGGGATTTGATATCCGTAGGTCGCACTTGTGTACCCTTGGGTTGTGGAGTTGCTCCACATGTTGTCTTAGAGGAGTGGCTTGCAATGAGGGCCGACACACAAAGTGGTGCCAGGATAACTCATTGCAAGTTAGTTAATCCAGTGATAACGTAATTAACTAATTAGAGTATCATGTAGTATCAAACACTTAAGAAGATAATTATGCATCGCTCATGGACGCAAGGGCTTGTAAAGACTTGGGTTGAGACGAGAAGGCCTGGAATGGCAAGATCGTTATCTTGTCTCTACGAAAGATAACTGATTCCGCATTGGATTACATGAGGGGCCAAAAGTCGTTAGAGGTTACCAGGATAACCTGAGATGGGGGCCGAGGCCTAGGAAGACTCACTAGGATAACCCATGTAACATTGTGATGACACTTCTCCTAAGTCAACTGTATGTTCACATCAATGATGCAATTGATTATGTAATTCTGGAAACATTGTAACCATTGTGTTAAGTCATGTATTTGTATCTATTTCAGTTCAGTTATGTTTTAGCCTATGTCTTGAGGTAGATGGTCTTGGCTAGAAATCCTTGTTACTATCTCCTAGTATAGGGGGTAGACCTTTGGGTTCCACTTGGTTGGGTGGAACATGCACCTTACTCCGTTGGGTTTTTCTTCTTGATCGTGCAAACGATATTTCTAGTTTTGAGCTCGTATGATCCAGTTTCATTTAATGCCTTATTTATTTCAGTTGATCTTGTGATTTATTACCCCTCATTTGTTATCGAGGTGGAAAGTTGTAATTGTAACCTTATTTATTGGACTTGCCTCATTCGGGGAATGAGAGATGTAATCGTATTGTTTAATTATGGATAAATGAAATTGAAAGTTATCTCTTATGCTTTGATGTATTTTATCTTATTTGGAATGTATGTGTTTAATTTTTTAAGTAAATAAACGACATGGTTTAGATTCATGTTTTTTGTTGAGGTTTTATATAACCTCTGTCTCGTAACCTTAGAGGTTGTTGGCATTAGGTAGTGAACTTGCATGTTAATTGTACTTAAACAAAAAAAAAATTTAGTCTGTTTAAGTAGTTTCTTGCAGCTTCCTCTAGGGTTGCATGGCGGGGCGTTACAAAAATAATAATATAATCTGAAATATGATGCAAATAATTGTTAATAATATGCCACTTTGAGGGGGCAACCTCCTAATCCACTTTGAGGTAGATACCTTTAGACACTCAAATGGTCCTGATTGACATTATGCATATAATTTTGATTAATTAACATCATTTCCTCCTAAAATCATTTCCACACTAACCAATTAATTAAATACTCTTTATTATTTAGTTAAGTTCATCAATTTCTACTATTAATCAAGTAATTGAATTTATTAGATTAATTCACTTCCTGCTCACTAATGTTCACCACATTTAATTAAATAAAACAAATTATTTAATTAAAGCCCTAAAGTCCTCTTATTTGATTAAATAAATCAAATTATTTAAATCAAATGTCATAAATCGCCTAACTCATGACTTGAGTTGATTTAATTCCGAATTAATTAACTCTAATCTCCTCCTAATCCTCATTACTCATTTCTCTAGCTTTTGACTCAACCTTGGTAAACTAAAACCATGATCAACTAGCCAAGTTGCACATGAAAATAATTTATTCTAATTAACTAAATAACCTTTTTTCCTCACAAAGGCAAATTTCTTTGAGAATATTCCTTCAATAACTCCACTTATTTGACTTTCTCATCCATTCATAAATTTCTTTCTAAAAGGCTTTAAAAGCCTCTTACAAGGTCTTAAATGCCTCTTACAAGGGCATTTAATTTCTCTTACATGTCATTTTGTCCCTCTTACATCTCAACCTTATTCATTCAATTCCCTTACATCCTCTTACAAATCCACCTACATGCCTTAAATTTTTCACATCTTTTAAAATGGCTCCACACACATCCCCATGGATTTCATTAGTTTTGTGACAAGTGTCACAATGCTATTGGCTCTCATATTAGTTCCACATTCACCAATTTCATTCATTCTTCAACCCTTCACTCCTATAAGTAGAGGCCTCTTTTATTTGAAATGGATCCACTCTTTTATGCATCAACATTATACACAATTTCATCCATAACTATAGATCATTTTCTCCATTTTAGTTATTTACTTTCTAGGTAGTGTTATGCTAGCCATTTAAGAATCACACCACCATCATATGCAAGCTTAATATAGGCATTTTTTAATCTCCTAGTCCTAATTAAATAATGTTAATTATTTAATTAACCTTTCTAACACATATTTCTTCTATTAATTAAATACCCCTTTTTAATTAATTCATAATTCATAAATAACCTTTATTCAACTTGATTAATTAAACAAATCATATTTATTTAATTATGTTGCAAACTAATTAATTCTTCCCCCTTTATCTATCAATTAAATAATTTTTTATTTAATTACCCCTTTATCATACTTTTCCAACTATAATTAAATATCTTTATTTAATTATTCATTTAACCCCCTTTATCTATAATTAAATATTTATTATTTAATTATTTATATTATCCTTTTCAAACAGTCAAATTAAATAAATTACTTTATTTATTTAATTAAAGTCTCTTATTTTCGAATGTTGAATTAAATTAAAATTTAATTCATATTTAATTATTTATGTCACATTCTTCTATCAATTAGTTATCTAAATCATTTACTCACCTTCTAACTCGAGATCTATTTTTAGTTCTCTAGTTTTCTCCAAAGTCAACACTTGTTTATCTCTGCGAGAAGACTCTCTGTCACAACTAGTCGATTAACTAGTTCTAACTCCTGTTTGCATTTGAATGCATTATTATTCGAGTTCTAACTTTGTCTTTTGCATACAAAGTCTATTTCTTCTATTTTTGGAGATTAAGATCTTGAGGGCATTCATCAATCTCATCCGTCGATCTCTCTTTCAATCTGAGTCGATTGTTCGAAAACCCAAAATCTATAAAATGGCATGTCATTATCATTATTCCTCCTCCCGAAATCATACACTTTTGAGAAGAAACTTATCTTAGATATTTTGCTTAGACACTCGACGAAGTTATGCTTGCATTCAAACACATAAATTTGAGGGCAAGAATACTGAAAAAGAAAAATGGAGAAGAACAACCAAGATAATTCGAAGGGGTGAACACATATTCAGTGAGAGCTTTCCATTAATTTGTTTAGTTATTATGTTTATTTCCTCATTCTTTGTTGTTTGATTTTAGATTATTATTTAGATTAGGATTAACATTGTTATTCTAGTTGCAGATTATCCATTTCATCATTTTAGCTAAGAAATCATTATATTTTGCATAAAAAACATCACTTTCATCAACAATATTGGAGCTAATTGAAAGAGATTGGGAAAGGGCTTCTTTCCACATCAAAGGAGCACCAATTCCACTATGGGATAGAGTTTGAATATGCTTTTATATGCTTTCATTAGCTACTTTGGTTTCTTATTGTCTTGTTTGCATATTTAGTATGTTCAAGTATCTCATAGGAATGTTTGTTTGTTCTATTTAAACGAATAACACTTTCTTGTTTGTCCATGCTTGAGTAGGTACAGTTTCGACGTTCACACCTCCAATAATCTTCAATACGAACACAATATTCAACATGATGATAATAACCTACCTATACCTCCTATATATACCATACCTTAGGATATCACCCAGACTGACTTAGATAACCCTATATAAGCCTTAGGCTGACCTAAATAACTAAATAACAACATAATTATGATAATATGAATCAATTAGGAGTCAAGGTAGCCACAAGTCAACTACTCATAACACTATACAAACTATAGGGGTAGGGGCATAACATTGCCCTCCTCTTTACAAAAGCATTACCCTCAATGCAAACTTTTTCTTTTTCTTCTTCATTTCCTTTTTTACTTCTGCTTCTTCTTATATTGTTGCTTCTTATTCTTCTTCTTCTTGTTCCTACACTTGTTCTTGCTCTTTCTCTTTCCTATGCTCTTTCTCTTATTCTTGCTCCTTCTCCTGTTCTTTCTCTTTCTCTTGCTCTTGTTCTTTTTCTTGTCCCGCTTCTTGTTCTTTTTATTTTTCTTCTTTTTCGTGGCTACTTTTTGTTGTGAAGAAGTTATAGAAAGGTAATTTTGCAATAAAACACACAAATGAATTTAAAATACTTTTTTTTTTGTAACTTACTAAGGTCTAGGTTTCACTTTCCTAGAAAAATCTCCCAAAAATTAAGTCACGTTTTGCAACCTTGAGAGTGAATTTATGGGAAGCCCTAATTCTATAATAAATCACTTAATTATGCTATAATTAATTTGAAATTTGTATTGTAGGATCCACCCTTACTTTTTCAAAAACCCACTAAAAATTAGGAAAAAATTTATTATTATTTGGAAGATATACACTTTCCAAATAAATTGGGTAAAAACCCTAATTCTCTAACAAATCACTCAATTCTACTTCAATTCCTCTAAAATATGGACAATAGCTACTTGAATATGCTCTTGAAAAACCCTTAAAAATTAGTCAAAAATTCTCCAAAATTAGGGAGATGCGTTTCACAAAATGACCTCCAAAATTGAAAAAATGCCTTGTCATCACGGTGCCAAGATCATGCTCTGGTACAACTTGTAATGAAACAACTTGCAAAATAATAATATAATCTAAAGTATGATGCAAATACTTGATAATAATATGCCACTTTGAGGGGGCAACCTTCTAATCCAAATCGAGGGAGATACCTCCAATAGTCTTCAATAAGAACACAATACTCAACATGATGATAATAACCTACCTATACCTCCTATATATACCATACTTATGCCTAGGATCACCCATGATGACTTAGATAATCCTATATAATACTTAGGCTGACCTAAATAACAATATAATTATGATAATATGACTTAATAAAGAGTTAAGGTAGCCACAAGTTGACTATTCATAACACTATACGCACTATAGGGGTAGGGGCATAACAATTTTGGAATGAATCGATCAATGTGGTGAGTTAATCCTTCACTCATTAAAACATTCCATGTATGTGATTTACAAGTTGTGTAGTTATGTGGAGTTAAATGAGGGAACTTAGGATAACCCATGACCAAGATTATAAGAGCACAAGAAAGAACTCAAAAAGGAAAGGAACACAACCACACAATACAACTCCCCAAAATTACTCAATCGAAAAAACCCCAAGTAAATATGATTTGAAATTTTATACTCAGTGTAGTTATAATTGCCACTTGTTGAAAAATGCAAAATTTCCTTTGATCTCAATGCTTTACGATTGCCAAAAAGAGGCTATGAAAGTATAATTTTTATCACAATGAATACAAACTAGAAGCACCACTATGAACTATACAAAATATTATGAGCTTTTTAAAAAATTTCACTTGGAAAGGATTTTGTATGAGCTCGTATGTAGCCCAAGAAGTTCATAAAATAAGAATCATTAGACAACACATGCGACAAATTACAATTTTTATAAAATATGTGTATCAAATTTTGAAATTGTTTGCATCACTATGTAGAGCACAAAAAATAGCCTAAATAAAAAAAGGTTGCTAAGAAAAATGAGTTCATGAGCCTAAGTTATTAGCCTATAAAGTTTCACTACAAATTTAAAAATGTCAATAGAGATAGGATAGGTTGGGAGAAGGAGATTGGTTGAGATCACATTGACGTAGCATTGATGTTAACAGTTTGTTGATAAAATATTTTCCAAGGTGTCAGAATGTTCTCTAAGATTCCAAAACTACCCTCTGATTTTTGAGAAACCATCCTAGATGTCAAAAAATGTTGTTTTGTTGTTGGTAAACCACCATTGGTAAGCAAGAAACCACTTAGCAGAAATCAAAGTTGGTTTTGTGGTGACTTTAACTATTTCATGGCCTATTTTTCCATTTAGTAGTCATCATCAATGTGGGAGAGCTAGCGGAGAGGCCTACATAGATGGTGGGGGCATCAATTTGGAGTAGCAAGTTGCAGTCACATCACTTGGCACCTACGACCAATTTATGCAGGTTGTACCACTTGTTGATTTTTTTTAATTTAAAAAAATATGAAAAGTAATTAAAAAATAGAATCTATAAACTTTGTAGCATAGAGTGACACCAACTCTACACATACATGCGTAGGGAATATTCTAATGGTACAATTCATATAATCAAGGAGGGAAAACATTTTTTGATGGCCCAAGATAAAGTACTCCAAAATAAAAAATTGTTCACCAATCTTTAAGTTCTTAGGTCTCCTAAACATGATGAATAGTTGATTTAACCCAAGATGCTTAAAAGTGTGGTTACTTTTTGGATCTAACAACCACCTTCCAACTTTAAACCCTTTTAGATATGCCCTCCAATGTTCAATTGGGATGAAACAAAAGACAAATCTATTTTTCTCAAACACTTAGGATGTAATGGTGAACTCAATTTTTCTCTACCAATCTTCCAAATGCACCTACAATATAAAGCCACAATAGAAACCCCCCAAAATTTGTTATTTCTATCACACTTCTTTAATCCTCTAGACCATCCAAAGATAAAAGAGAAGAACATATCTAGCGATTTAAGAATATATAAGATATGCACTTAAAATCTCCTAAAACACTACTAAAAGGCACCCAACAAGTTTAGATACCATGTAAGATTCAATTATGGATATAACCACCCAAGATCTAGAGGCATAATGGAAAGCACAAAGAACTCAAGAGATCAATACAATAAGAATAAATTGTATTCATATCAAAGAATGCAAATGAAATGTATGTACAGTGTATGAGAGACCCTTGATTATATAGAACAAAGTGAAACATAAGACAACATAAGCTTATAATAAGTGACTTAATCTTATGATATGAGACATAAAGTGAAGATGTTTGAAAATTGTCTTAAATAAACTTAAGTGATAAGGTATGAAAATGATCTAATTGTAGAACTAGTTAGAAAAATAATCTTATTTACACAAACAATTTCTTCAGAATTCTAATCCTAATTTCATTTATTATCTTATAATAAATATATTAAATTCACCTATCTAAAAAACTCTTAATATATTTGACTAATATTTTTTTATTTAAAAATTATTTAATTATAAATATATTATTTACTTTATTTTGAAGAGTTATTTATTTACTTAATAATTATTTTATTCATTATATATATATATATATTATTTTACTTTTTAAAGTTAGTTTGTTTATAGAGAATTATTTTATTTACTTAAAACATATTTTATAGTTTTAGCTCTTTTAAACGTGGTGATGGCATGTTGGTTCTTGATCTCATCTCTCCATTTAATATAAGAATTTGTTTAGCATATATATATATTACTTTTTAATCTAGTGGGAAATAATAAATTTTACATTTTGGAAGACTTATGTGTAAAGTGAAATTTAGAAAATAAAGCTCTAAAATATTTTAGAGTATTATTTTATATATATAATGTATATAGGATATAATGTGTCCATATTTAGTCATGGTATAGTGTATAGATTTCTTAATACTTGAAACAACAACATTATGAGTTGAGTTTCAAAGTATTGTGTACACCAATAATTCATACATACATTCTATGTATTTGTATGGATAATAAGTTGAGGACTTGTATATATGTCACAAAATTCTCTAAAGCCCTTGCCACATGTGTGTTTTGCTTGACATACATCTCCATAGGCATGTTACTTTTAATAAAATTGTCATTTTATTAAGTATCAAATGTTTAAAAAATAAATCCTATTGACTATTTATGCTTGAAAAAATAGTCTTATATCAAGTAGTTCTTACAACATTTCAAAACTAATTGCTTGAAAATTGGGAATATCCACTTGAATTTTATTTCAATTAAACCATGTAAATCTATGACAATCCACTTGAATTTTATTTCAATTAGACCATGTAAATTTATTGTCATAGATTTCCTATATATTCTATCTACAAACAAATATTGCCATTGCTCCAAATTTATTATATTTGATTATTTCCTAAAAATGGTGGTTGTTTTTGCATGCATAAAGGCCCTAATTGAACCTGAAACAACCAAACCATTTAGTTCAACATAATTGAATATTCTTTGAGGACCCTCTTACCATCATTTTTATAGAGATATGAGGTTTGCTTGACACTTAACATTTTATTATCATTCAAACTATAATATACAAAAAAAACTAATAGATTATCATGGTATTAATATTTTCATTTAAACAATACTATCGAAAAATGGATCCATCAATTTATCTCTAAAATTAAAAAATATATCCTAAAATAGGATTGATTAACATTATACTATTAAGTCACAAATTACATATTATAAAATGTGGAATATTATTTAGGTTAATAATGCAATTACTACCATGCTTGATTAAACTTGTCATGTTTACCTCGTTCCTTAAAATCTACACTTACATCACTTGATTTCCTAGATAGTGTTAGGTCATAGTAAAAATAAATCTAGTTTTGTCCTTTGCTTTGTAGTTATACTTTTTAATCCTAGAAAATTTAATTGATGTACAAGTGTGTACAAGTGGAACTACTTTATTTATTTATTTACCTACAATGCCTCTAAATTTGTTTTTTTGAATTAAAAGAAAGAACTCATGATGCCATTTTCTTGGAAACAAACTTTTATCCTTATAATCCTTTTAAAAAAGTTTTGTCAACTTGAATAAAAATTACAATACTTAAGAAACTATACTTGAAATATGTTCCTCCTTGAAGAACTTTGTGTCTTATTTTATTATCACTTCTTGCATTAAAACTAGACACCCTTCTTTTTTTCTCCTTGTCCTAACTATATACTCATATCTATAATAGGGCAAAGGTAAAACATGATCAATAAATTATAATATGTTTATAATTGAGAGTTATACTTTTAATTTTAGAAAAAAATTATAATACCCTTGTGTTATTTTACTTCACTTTAGGGATCTATGAGTATAAATAGCTTGTCTATTAAAATAATATGGTAGTATGTTTTTTATTACACTTGATTCGTGCATTAAGAAAGAAATGTTCATTATTTTGATAATTTCTTGAATGAGATGATATATATACAAATCAATTTCTACAACAAATTGATAACGTTGTTCTCTTCAAAGATAAATACACTAATAGAAGTACACAATAAATTTATATTTGACTATAAACCTTATGCTAAATAATATTTAAACTTCATCTTTGATAAATCACATATGCAAACTATGCTTAGTCCTTAATAATGATCTATTCCAAATTAAAACTGAGTTGCATTAGGTAAAAGTTCACAACTATGTCACACTTAAATATAAAGGAATGACAACAAAACTATAATTTTTCAAATTAGACGTTTTAAAAGTAATACTCATGTTTTGAATTTTAAAATGATGTAAACTAATAAAATGAAAAAATCTCAATTTAGTTTATATATATATATATTTTTATTTTTTTTAAAATTAGTTGAAAATATTTTTTATAAAACTAAGAGAAAAATTTTGATTGTTGATTTTTGTAAAAAGTGAGGCTAGTGGTATGTCATGAAAAAAATAATTTTTTCTTTGATTTTTTTGTCCACATAAATAACTTGAAAATCCAGTGCATGGAAAAAAATTTGATGAATATTTTTTAAAGTAAAACTTAATCGGGATGCCATAGTTTTCATGAGACATTAACTTTTGTTTTAATTTTTTATTATCATTTTATATAAAAAAAAATTTCTTGGAGAAGATTCTTTCATCCAGTGCATTATAAATTTTTAAAAAGATTTAAATATATTTTAATTTATACTTAATCTAGTGATTGATTAAAATAACCTACTTATATTATTATTTTTTAAATCACAATAAAACTAATCAAAATATATAAAAAATTAAATTCTAAACTTCAAGCTCTACGAAGTGTATTTTTGATTTTTCATGAAAGTACCCCATCTAGAAAAATCTAAAGTTGAAGTTGAAGTTTTATTGAATTTTCTCCAAAAGTGGGGTTAAAATGCCACACAGACTACTACATAGATAGTTTCAAGTGAAAGAGTTTCAATTAGAACAATTTCATTGAATTTTTTTGGCTGAAACATTGTATATAAATTCAATCTTATGCATGTTTTAAAATTTAAATATAGCTATTTAATAGTTTAAGGGAAAAGGATTTTGCTCAAAACACTTTATGTCATAGCTTTTGGTAAAACTATTTTGCCCAAAATTGTTTAATTTCACTTGAAACTACTTTGTTGGTTGAAAGCGTGAAACAATTCCAAAATTTTACCCGTTAGATGCTATATTTATTTAATTTCATGCTAATAATAAAACAAATTATCATAAAAAAGGAATTCATAGTAATACTATTACATTATTGATTGATCTATTATTTGATTACTACATACATATTAGTTGCAACAATATCATCTTCTAATATTTATTTTTTCCAAGTGATTGCTACACTATAAGGATAAAATATATAGACATCTTAATGATTTCATATGAATGATTGACCATAGAGAATATTATTGCTTTATAATTTTTTAATGAGCTTAAAAATCCTTAAACTTGTTAGATATAGTTAGGTCCTAAAACATGTTCCAAATCCTATAACTTTTCTTCATTTTCAAGGCCAAGGTTTTGTCTTCAAGAATGTAGAGAGAAGCTCATCTTTATACTTGGAATTGTTAAAGGTTAACTACAAGAGTGGTAAAATCTACTCTTTGGTCTTAGCTTAAACTTAGGAGGGAGTTCCTATAGGTCACTAAAATAGTTTAACATATAAGTTAAGGAATGACTAATCAATGTATTACACATAAACTATACCTAGTTGTTCCCTTAACCCCTACATTTTTTCACTAGGTTAAGACAACACTAGTTGCAAAAGACTTACTACAATTGATAACATATATTGCACAATGTATCTTTGGTCAATAACACTATTGTAATCCTTTGAGATGATTTTATTTATAATTTCATAAACATTAGCAAAGTATAGACATGTTGTTAATGATTTTCAAGAATTTTAATAATAGTTTTATTTGCTTAAAACTAATCAATGGTTTATATTACTAAACCATATACATCATGTGTCAATTCTATTCTACTTTCTATAGTTATTAAAAATGATTTTGTTCATTTTAAATCTATGTGAGAGGTCAAAATATTCAAGACTGGTCCCTTATTGGGTCACAATTTGGTTACATTCAACCATTAAAATAACGAACAAGAAATTACAACAAAGATGTGGCATATACCAACCACATATATTTAAAAATACTTCCTTCTTCAAACTTGCAGATATTCATTGTGATGAGGGAAAAGGGAATCTATGGCCTAAATCACACCTTAGCCCATTTAACATTTAGGGGCACAAAAATGATCATAAAAGACCACTTGGTACTATCCTCAATGAAAGAGCCAAAATGGTTGATCAAAGTTTTCGTCCCTTTTGTGGTAGCGAGGTTGGATATGATTTAGAAGTGATGCATCTTATGCAATAGTGAACTAGGCTAATGATGCACCTACAACAAATTGATGGAATTATAGAAAATTATAGATCTAAAACACAAAATCAAATTATAGAGAAGAAAAGTACATAGATAGAGAAACTTGATATTTTAAATTTGGACCGAAATTGGCTAGTCAAGGGCGTGGGCGCTCTAGATTAGAAATGTTGATTTTTCGGATCTTTGAACATGTCTCAGTAGGTTACACTTTGTAGGTTCTTCCTTCCAGGTTTTAGCTTCGAAACTTCATTTGCTAATAAATAACTCACCTTGCCCTAATTTGTTGAAATAGGATGCTTAAGTGCTTGATCTTGCAACTAGGCCTTATATCTCCTTCCAAATTTTCCTTAGATCTATCACCACTTCAGATTTGAGCTCCTTGATGGACTAAAGTCATGGGAACATCTCATGCAAGGAAAATTTTCTTGATTGAAGGTCTTGCAAGTGTTAGTACTCACAAAACAAATGATCACAAAAACATGAACAATCTTACTCATAATCTTGTTGCATTGTTATCATGACGTCTGGTTGAAATAATGTTGTTAATCCTTCTCTTGACTAATCTTTTTTAGGATGCTCAATTTTGAATTCAAATTGCTAGATGTTTAAATAATGAAAAAATATTTGTATTTATATGTAATTATTTGTTTCTCGTAAAATTAATTATGAAAAACTGACAAATAAGTTTAAATTTATAAATATAAAAATGCCAATAATAAAATATTTAAATTTGGGCCAAAATAGGTTAGTCAAGGGTGTGGGTGCCCTAGACTAGACCTATTTTGGGGCTTTTGATGTCGTTAAATGAATATTTAATATTAATTCTCAATTATATCCCAATTTTCTAGAAACAACATTAAAATGGGCAAATTATAAGCACGATTAAGTCTAGACACATAAGGGAGAGATAAACCTAGTATGAAATTATGAGGGTAGACAGTTTACGATGCTACATTTATTCCCCACTTTAGTGAGAGTATGAACTTATGCTTATGCTCACACTAAAGTAAGGATAAGTCAAGAAGGGTCCATCTATAAAAACATTGGAGTAGTAGAATAACACTGAATCTAGGGGATGTGCTAGCCCCTAGGCTCAAGATCATATGAAACAACAATGTAAAGACACATAAACACACACACACACATTAGGTGCAATGCAACAAAAGATACAAACACGAAGCACACACTATAAATACATAGATTAAACATAATGGAAATTCAAAACCATGATGCAAACACAATGCAAACACACAAAAGGGGGCATGACATCATGGACTAGCAAGATTCGTAAAATTCTTACTAGGATCCATACCCAAGGAATCCATGAATCATAGGCTAGAAAATTTTGATATTTGTTAGGTGACCCCTGAAAGGCATCACATGCTAGTGAATTCCGATATTCAAAAGGTGATCTTGATAATAAATAACACAAGCGATATTCACTAGATGAGTTTCTACAACGAGTAGAAAATGAAAACACATAAGGACTAGTGAAGTCTGATATTCACTAGGTGAGTTCTCATGTCAACCATACCAATAATTATAATCAAATCTCATTGTTTGGAAAATAATTCTGATAAGGTGCTATAAAATATGATCATTATGCCATAAATGAATCATAAAGTTCCAATTGTGTGAAAAAAGTGAAGAACATAATGCAATGTTCGCCCCCACCTTAAAGTAATTACTAATGCCAATCAGGAGAAATTTCCTTTTAAGGTAGAGTAAAATGATATGCAATAAGACATGCAAGCTTGCTGGGAAACCCTATAACAAATGATATGTTCCCAAAAAAGCTAACTCATAACACGAGGTTTCCCCCAAAAACAAATCCATATAATGACAATGATAACACATGAGGGATCCATAGATATGAGGTCAATATAGGAGAGATAATTTATAATATGATCATGCTCTAAATTTACATCATTCCTCAAATACTTGTGGAACTATGAACAGAAGGGAGAAATGACATATAAAGACAACATAAAAGGCTCTTGGGTCAACATGGAAGATACCTAAATGTCTCAACACTTTGTATCATTTCCAAAAGAAAACAAAAGAACAAAAAGATAAGACATTTATGACATAAAAGAAGAATGGAGATACAAATAGAGGAATTTCACAATAGGTTCTTTTCCTTTGCATCCTTGTGCCAACAAGAACAAAAAGGGTCATCCAAAGAAAACTAATAAACACACCAAGAAACACATTATGAGATCACATTATGTGCAAGAAAAATACACAAAGACACAAAAGGTACTACACATGCAAGCCAATCTCTAGCAAATCATTCACGTCCCAATCTTGCTCATCATAAATGGGAGGAAAACAACAAGCTAAAGGAACAACAAGTGCATTACAAGGAGAAGCACCGGATTCAACGCGTGATGGGTCACTCGCCAAAGGAGGATCATTATGGTTGCCCCCATTTGAATTCACACATTTTTTGAATATGAGAGATAGTTCATTATGCTCTTGTTCTTCCATCTTATCTTCTACTTCACTATTTGAATGTATGACAATAGGCTACATATTAGTGCTATCAACATGATTGTGAGAACTATCATTTGTATGAGCTTATTTTATTCTTTGTTTTGGTTGGGATAGATAAGGTTTGGCTTCATGGTTTTGTGATAGAGGTGGAGTGGATTCAGGAGATGAGGATGATAGATGGATGAGAGGTATCTTATTGGAATTGGTTTGTATGGATGTAGGGTTATTGGGTAAAGGTTTGTTAGCTTTAGCAAGCTGGCGAGCCATAGCATGATATTTTCGTTTACCTAATTTTGCAATTCAATTTCATTTCACATGAGATTCAACTTGTGAAGGGGAAATTGAGGCATTCCCCAACATTAGTTCCTTTTCTTCCATTTTAGGAGGAATGGAAGGAACTATCAAAGGTTGGAAAGCATAGGATTTTAAGGTTTTTACATGAGTGATTGTTTTCTTTCTAAGGCACAAAATTTATCCTTGAAGAATTTGCTGAACAATTACCTCATGATCCCGGATAGGATGGTGAAGGGGGAACCACAACATATATGTCGGAAGGTCAAGGAAGAATTCCTACTTTGGGTTGAGGTTTGTTCGCTACCTGCAAAGTAGGAGGAACAATCATTGAAGCCACTGGAGACTAAGGAGCCTCAAGAAAAATATTACTAAGGGATAATTGGGCTATTCAGTTAGCTTTAAACTTTTAATATGACACAAATAGGTAATATTCACATGGTTGTATGGGTTTAGTTTTTTGAGGCCAAAAATAATTAAGGGAAACTTTTTCACGATTAGCTAAAGGCTTAAATTCACTATGGTATATGAGATGTATTTGTCCTTCAAATGAGAATTTTAAATATTTGTGAGTAACCCATGGGACCATATTCATGGAGCTAAGCTATGGATGAACTAACTTCACATGAAATTTTTCCAACATCGGGATTATGGTAAATGCAACATCCAATTGTTTAGGTCCTACTTTGACCAGTAAAGTTATATAACTAATTGTAGGGCGAAGAGAACCATCACGAGCCTTTAATAACACTTTTGATTGTTCATAATTATCTTTATAAAGTTCATGCACATACAAAAATTCTTTGATGATCACATTCACTACACACATGGGATCAATGGGTATTCCCCTTGTGGGCTTGTCATTAATTCTAACAATTATATAAAGAGGACCATCAAGTACATGCACAAAAGCATCAATATGTATGAAAATGATATCAAGTAAAATATTTTTTTTCAAGGATGCACATTAATCATGTTTATGTCATCAAAGGCTTCATTATCCTCTTCTCATTATCACTTGGTTAAACAAAATTGGTTGAATGGTTTGGTAATGGATTTGTAAATATTTGTAAATTTTGGCTAGGCGATGATACCAATCTATTCCCTTTGCCGTTTGCACTAGCCAATTGGATGACATCAGAATCAACGAGGTCTTTTAATTGATGCTTAAGAGGCATACACTCATGTATCATTCCCCAGAGTTCAGTGATATTGACAAAGGCTTTTGCATTAAAATTTGGAGGTAAACGTTTAGGGGTGTCAATGTGCCTAATTGGAGGAAGTTGAAAAATATTCTTATTTAGTAATTGCAACATAATAGCATAGAGGGTATTAGGAAATTATGAGAATTGTCTATCCCTTGGTCTAAATTGATATTGTGTTGTAGATTCAACAACTTGTGTTTCAATTTTTATTAGCGGTTTGAGGAGTGTTGATTTTTATGAAGTTTTTGTTTTGTTTCTTAAATGACTAAAAATTGTTTTGGGGCATGACTTTAGATTGACCATTAGGAGCCGATGAAGGTATCTTCGTATTGGCTTATCGATATCTAGTAATCACAAATATTTGTTCGCAAATATGTGAACAAGGGATATTTCATCAATAACATCTTATCTCTAATGTTAGGTTCTAAATTTCCAATGAACACCCTTTGAATGTTAGCATCTGGAAGATTATAGGAGATTTGAAAATAAAGAGATTGGTATTGTCTTATAAAATCCATTACTTTCTCCTCAGGTCCTTGTTTGCAATGAACTAAATCTATTAATGTAACTTGAGGTCCAATGTTTTCTTGGAAATGTTGAGGGAAATCATTAATAGGTTGCATAAAGGAGGTAATTGAGTTGTTTGGAACTAAACAAAACCATTCTAAGGCCATATATTTCAATGATCTAAGAAAGAGGTTCGCTAGGAGAGTATCTTAAAAAATGAAGTCACTACACAAGGTAGTAAAGGCTAACAAATGGTTGTTGGGATCTCATTTTTTGGTATACTTTTCAAAGTGAGGTATCTCTATGTTCTATAGAATGGGTGTCTTTAGGATGGAAAATGATAATGGACTACACATGAGGTATGTAGGTGGGTTAGCATTGGTTTGATTTTGGTTCATGTTTGCAACTTGTTGTAAGGATGACATGTTTTACAAAAAGTTGGTTTAATATTATAGGATCATTGTGACATGATTTGGGAAAGTGTGGAATATGTAGGGATATTGATAATAGTTGGAGGGTTTTTTTTTTAGAGGTTAACGAGCGGTGAGGTGAATGCAGGTATGGTGGGTGAAGGGATAAAAATGTAAGAATTTTTGTAAGAAAACCCTAAATAGAGTTAAGCCCATTGCTATATTGCATAGTTGATGTAATGACTAGAGGGGTGAAAGTAGGAATGGAAGGCATGGTTGTTGGGGAAGAGACTTGTGTCCCTATTTTATTTTGAGCATTAGTGAGAGCTTGGGCACAAATAGTTTTCGTGAGGATGTTTGCATTTACTATATGGGCTAGGCTATACAAGACTTATATCCCTTGGGAATTGTTGATGGGTTTCCTAAGGTTATCCACTAATGATACTGTCTGTTCAGCCAAATATTCAATGCTTAAGTATTGTTGAAGGCCTTCTAGGTATTTGCCCAATTATTTAGATTTATCTTTAGGGACATGGGCGAACAAAGAAAACATAAGAAATGTAGTAGGAAGAGAACCAATGATATATTGTGTGGATGTATCTCCTTGAGTGGAAGAGTTATAAGACTCAAGCTAAACACCGGATGTAACTGCAATCCGAGAAGCCATAAGTCTATAAATACGTCCCATAGGGGTATTAAATATGGGACACCGGCTCATAAAACTCATAAATTGATTATAAGTTTAATGATGCTTGAATAATCATAAATTAAAGAGAAAGCAAATAATAGTGAAAAAAACTAAAAAAATTCAAAAACAAAACACAGATATGGACAAGGATCATAGAGACATAACTATGATTGAAATTTGGACAAAAACTATCTAGGCAAGGGTGTGGGCGCCCTAGACCAGAGGTGCAAATTTTAATAATTTAAAAGAGTGAAAATTAGCTACAGTGTTTGAGGATCTAAAGTTGCATGTGTTGTTGAATACCTAGAATACTAAGAGGGGGTGAATTAGTATTCTTTTAAACCACTTAAACATTTAAACGTTCATTCCACATAGCATATTCAATTTGTAGCAGGAAAGGAAAGTATTAAAGCAACCATCAAAGAACATAACACATGAACATTAGATTTTTACGTGGAAAACCAAAAATTGGAAAAACCACAATGAGGATTAGCTCACAATTTATTATAATTGGTTATAAGATATTACAGAAGTGCTCACTGCAGGTGGAATCACTGTCCAAGAGGAATAATTTCCCACTAAAAGAAGAAAAGATAAAAGAGAGTGGCGACACATAGCCATGATTTGAACTGTGACAAGTGCATCTATAACATATTGGAATATAGTTCTATTGAATCTCAATATACTGACTTTACACACTTCATACTAATATGTACTAACACTCTACTTTGCTCTGCATTCACCTTATACACACAATTTGTATCAATTATACTTGCGTATTCACCAACTTCATTTTTCCAACACTGAAATGAACTCATACTTATACCAATTTCATCCCAACATCAATTAGGTCAGCCTAATTAGATATATCATATAAAATATGCCTTGTCGGCTCAACATACTCATATACATACTTCATGCCAAGATTTAAAACACATAACAAATAAAAATAGGTTGACATTGACCTATAATAGCTCTCACACAATGGATCAATACTCCGTAATACATGAAACTTATTAGGTCGGCACCGATAATGACCTAATAACATAATTCACCAACTATGCAACCAAAAATTGACACACAAACCTCCAAAATTCATGCCACTTGGAATTCACACTCTATTGACACTTTTCAATATATCCATAGATTCGGAAAGCAGATACCAATCAATAGAGAAGTGCAAATTCACCAAACCATACATACTGTATTGGTAACACTATAACTACCAGACCAAAGCTTCTGTCATTCATATCTTCAACACTAGAGACCGAAACACTATGAAACTTTGAATATAAAATCCTCTAACATCCAAAAAATTATATTAAAACTGCAGAGCAAGATTCTACATAGCGAACCAATGTAGACCAAAATACGAGATGTCCTGTATACTGAGAAGTTGAGAACACTTTTTTGATACTTAGCCAAGTTCTCTTTCATCTATCTTCACTGAATGAAACCTTCTTGCAAATGCCCACTAGATTACCATCTTCAAACATGTTCAAATAGTACAAACTGATCTGCATGAAGATCTTCATGATAGAATACAATGTTGACATCAATGACAACACTATAATACAATGCACTTATCCCTCATGCTCATGTTGTTGGTAAGAATATCAATGACAATCTTCTTGTTCTTCCAACATATGTGCAGGTTTAAAATCAAACAAATTTTTGGAATCAACCAAAAACCTAATTTCTCTATGTGAATCACACATGTATATAAGTTTATGTTATTAGAGTAATGCACTATATCCAAATGATAATTTCTAGAATTCAGGATATTGTAACTAATTGAATTTACTTAAAAATGCGAAAATTGACATTTTTGAACCTTCAAATGATAGAAAATAATTTTTACCTTTTCAATGTTTTTCCCTAAAATGTGCATGCACTTTGACTAATGACCGTATTGTTGAAAAATGTACTCCTTTACATTTTCACATTATGTTTGAATTCTCTTAGTTAATTGGACTTAATTAAGCTTCTAATTTCCTAAATTATGTATTCTTAAGCTTTATTATTCCTATTTTCCAAAAGGGAAATCGACATTAAAAAAATGCTAACATTATTTTAAACATATTGGAAGTTATGTGTCTTGGATTTAGGTCCCAGTTAAGTGCCAAGACCCAATTTTTAATATGTTTTTGGTAACATTTTAATGATTCAAATTCAAGTTTCAAATGTCAACTTATGAAATCTATATTTTGGGAAATTAGATGAACACCTATAAATACATAGTTATTTTATTAATTCAAATCCTAATACTTTAAGAGATCAAATCCTAAGAGTGAATATTATTGTCAAGAGCATTGGAGGGTAGATTTATCAAGAATCTTCAACAACATTCAAGATCATATCATCATGTCAAGATTTATGTGTTCATATTATGTTTTGGAGCTAACATTGTGATGTAGGTTTCAAGCAAGCATTCAAGCATCAAATCAAGCAATCATTCAAGCCAATTCAAGCAAGATCCAATCCTTAGAGAGATGTATTAGACTTTAGTCCTCTAAGGGCATCCATTAAGGGTTTGGTGATTTGTGACATAGCATTGTTCATTCATCAAATTCCTTTCATTTGTCATTATTTTATCATCAAGGTTTAATTACCAAACCGGGGTTTGACCAAGGCAAACCCCCTATTCACCAAAGAATAAACATTTTTCCCTCTCTTTGTATGTGCAAATTTTTAGGTGAAGAAGGATTGAAGATTGGTCAAAAGAGCAATTTTGTAAAGTTGTCAAAGTTGTCATCAAAGTTGTCAAGCCACATAAATTAAACTATATAATTCATTTTAAACTTTTCAATAGTGGAATTTGGAGAAATCAAGAGATAATATCCAAGATTTGAGGACTATGATATCAAAATTTGGACCCTTGTACAGAGATCCATTCACCCTAAGGTGAATCTATCCGTGCAGGACTCTTAACACCCACTTTTGGGGTTTGGTACACATCAATTCACCCTTCTCAGATCTAACTAACAGTTTATATTTCTATTTGTGCTATCCTTAATTTTTTTATTTCAAGTTTGCATCACATAATTGAGTTCATTAGGTATTTTATTTTTATTTCCCAGAATTGCATTTTAGTCATTTCAATCATTAGGAAACAAGAGATCCCCATCCCAATAGAGTTGACTCACCTCAAGGTTGAAATTCAATTCTATCCTTGGGAGATCTCTTTTTCTAATGAAACTAGGAAAAGTGAGGGTGCCTTAGGTGAACCCTTTTTACCTTTATCCACACACTCATGACCATCATTTTTTTGATGTTTCAATGACAACAACTAAAGATTGCACTCAGATTTAATAATAAACACTATATAATTTCAAAAACTTTGCAAATGTAAAAAGCATTAGGTTCACAAAAATGTGATGGGAAAAAAGGGGATCTAGTGTCTAAATCACAACTTATCCCATCAAACATTTAGGGACACAAAAATGATCATAAAAGACCACTTGGTTACTATCCTCTATGGAAGAGTCAAAATGACTAATCAAGGTTTTGGTCCCTTTTTGTGGTAACGGGGTTGGATCTGATTTAGAAGTGATGTGTGTGATGCAATAGTGAACTAGGCTAATGATGCACCTATAGAAAGCTGATGGAATTACAAAAAATTGTAGATATGAAACACAAAAGTGGATTACAGAGAAGCAGAGTGCAAAGATAGAGGAACCCAACATTCAAATCTGGACTAAAATTGTCTGGTCAAGGGCGTGGGTGCCCTATACTAGAAATATTGCATTTTTGAATCTCTGAATAGGTTTCAGTAGGTTACAATCTATAGGTTCTTCCTTCCAAGTTTTAGCTTTGGAAATTTATCTATTAATAAATAATTCACCTTGCCCTAATTTATTAAAATAGGATGCTTAAGTGCTTGATCTTACAAATAGGCCTTGGATCAACTTCCAAATTTGCTTCATATTTTTCAACACTTTAGATCTGATCTCCTTGATGGACTGAAGTCATCGACACATCTCATGCAAGGAAAATTTTCTTGATTGAAGGTCATGCAAGTGTTAGTACTAACAAAACAAATGATCACAAAAACATGAACAATCTTACTCATAATATTGATGCATTTCTATCATGATTCTTAACTAAAATAATGTTATAATAATGCTACTAATTCTGCTCTTGACTGCTCTTTTTTTAGGATGCTCAAATTTGAATTCCAATTGCTATATGTTTAAATGATGAAAATGATTTGTATTTATATGCAATTATTTGTTTCTCGCAAAATTAATTATGAACAGTCGACAGATAAATTTAAATTTATAAATATAAAAATGTTCACAATAAAATATTTAAATTTGGGCCAAAGTAGGTTGGTCAAGGGCGTGGGCATCCTAGACCAAACCTATTTTGGGGCTTTTGATTTCATTTAATAAATATTTAATATTAATTCTCAATTATATCCCGATTTTTTGGAAATGATATTAAAACGGGAAAATTATAAACACAATTACATCTAGGCACATAAGGGGGAGCTAAACCTAGTGTGGAATTGTTAGGGTAGACACTTTATGATGCCACATTCATCTATAACAATAAAGAGACCTTTAAAATAATAGTTTTCAATATATAAAGTGTTGCAACCCTTGTCAAATTAGAGTTAAAATTGCATCAAGAAATGTGATGGAAGAAACTTCGTGAAAAATAAGACTTGACACACTTCTTTACCCAATAAATTTGTTAAAATATTTACAACCAAGGAGACATGTGACTACATGTATTTTCTATAGTAGTTACATCTCTACAAGTTCTAGGATACTCTATCATAATGGAAAATAAATTAACATAGTTGAAACCCTAGAACACACTTTAGTTTTTGAAAACATGAACTGACCAACCCTTACAAACAAGAAAACCTACAAATATATAGATATTTTCCCTTCAAAACTAGGATGAACTAAGGAAATACAACAAAAGAGTTTTTCAGGCACCACTTAGATCATTATTATTATCATTAATGTATGCATTTGAACTAGCATCATTGATATTTGTAGGGTCATTTAAATGACTTGAAAATATTTATCATTTTGATCAAGTTGTCACTTCATGTGATGATTGTAGATATGTTTGAGTATGAAAAACCAAAAGGGATACACAAATCCAATGTGAATAATCCAAAACATAGCCTAAATGCATCATTTTGAAACCCTAGAGGCCATATTAACTCAGGCATGCCTTTATTTCTCTTTCTCCTCTTTGAATCCTCACATGTGACACAAAATCCATCATGGTCATCAATTAAATCATGTAATACCCCTCCGTTTTGCTTCTATTTTCATGTTGTTTATGCTTTGCTTGGATTATAGCTACTGTGATACTGGACATATTTTTATTATGATATTTTGATCGCTACTCTTGAGCGACAAACTATTACTATGTGATGTGATTATCTGATTTGATTTTACATGCTTTGATGAATGAATGCTGACAGTAGAATTATCATGTGATTATTTATGAAACTATTGATATGACGTTAGTGTCAGTCTTTGATGAGTGTATTGGTGAAGGAGACGGGTTCGCATCACTCGCTTGCGAGCGCCCTGCGATTCCGAGATTTCTTCTTCACGGTGTGAATTATATACTGCATATATTATGTTGATTATTTGATTACAGGTTGCAGGCACATGACATCGACTCCACCTGGTTCCACAGGTTTGAGCGTGTCGATCCAACAGTTAAGTTGAATGGGAGATAGTAGCTTGGTAACATGTGTCAGGTCTACACCCTAGACTTAGTGTGTCGTCCGTTCTGATGATTGAGTCATGTTGTATCTTATTGGATGTTATGTTATGTTTTGAAATGTGTTGAACCTTTAAATAGTTCTTTTGAAAATTTCATTGGCTGGAAGAAATGTTTATTTTATATTATTTTAATGTTATGCTCATTGGTTATATTTATAATGATTATTGAAATTAAACTTAAATTATTTATTTAATTAAATTTAAATCTCAAGGGATTAAATTTAATTATTAAATAATTGTAAGTAGGTTTATTAAAGTTGAATTATTTAATTTATTAAATTTAAATCTCAAGAGAGTGAATTTAATTATTAAATAATTGAAAATGTGTTAGTTTAGTTAAAGTATTTATTTAATGAAATTTAAATCCCAAGGGATTAAATTTAATTAATAAATAATTGTGAGTAAGTTAATTAAAGTTAAATTGTTTATTTAATTAAATTTAAAATCTCAAGTGATTGAATTTAGTTATTAGATAATTTAATAATAATTAAGTTAGTGTGTTTGATTGTTAAATTAAATTAAATCAAAAAGGGAATTGGAGAAATTGAAATTTTACTTTAAAGTCAAATTAGGGCCTTTTCAAATAGGAGAAAATGAAATTATCTTGTAAATTCAATTCTTGCATTTGAAAGTGAATTAGGGTTGCATTAGGTTATTTTGGATTTTGAGGAAATGATGTTTTATAAGATTAGGGCAGAAAAATTTGGGGATTCTTCTTCCTTCTTTTTTTCACAGGTATGAGATTTTGGAGAGGGTTTGCACATGAAAGTTTTGAAGATTATTTTCTGTTTGGAGATTTAAATTGAAAGGAGAGAAAATTCTGTGAGAAGGTGGAGCTATTGGATCAAAGCTTGCTGGAAATTCTTTGCATTGTGGAAAAAGAATTGTGAAGAGCTCAAAGGAAACTCTACATCAAGAATTTTGGCTATTTCCTGTGGCTGCAAATAACCAGGTTTTCTTTTATTTCTTGTTTTATTGTTCCTAGTTTAATCTATTTTCTAAATGATAAGAAATTGCAAATGGGTGATTTTTCTTGAAACCCTAGGTTAAACTGCAACATTTTTGGATATTCAGATTTGTTTTTCAAAATACAAACCCTTTTAGAAAATTTTGTTGAAAAACTCAAAATCAATGTATTACTCTTCCTTTGTTTATGTTATTTGAAAACATGAAGGATGTCTTCTTTTAATATTTTTGATCCTTAAAATCTCTTGGGCATGAGATGTCTATTGTTGTAAATTTTATTACTGGTTTGAATTTATTTCTTCAATTTCACCAGTAAATGTAATTCTGGAAAAAAATTATATGTATGTAAATATACATTACATATATCATATTTTAAATATGATACATATAATCTATATTTACATATATATAGATTTTTATTTTATTTGTGGTATTTTCTGTTATGTCGCCGGTACGGCGAACGTACGAAAATTCGTACTGCGTACAAAATTTTCGTGGGGATTTTTATTTTTAAAAAAAAATGCATTGTGTGGGGGGTTGGGCCCCCCACTGTTTGTTTGATTTATGTGGGTACACAGTACCCACTGGGCAGTGCGCCCACCGCATGGGGGGACGCACTGTCCAGTGGGGACTGCAGCCCCCTCCAACCACTATTGTCGGCCGCTGTACATAGAGTACAGTCAGCGTAGGCGTTGCAGGTCTGCGGACAGTCCGCGGGTACCGACGGTACCGTCCGTCGGACGAAGTACCGTCCAGACCCGCCATTAGTGTTTTCTTTAATTTTTGTTTTTTGTTTATTTTAATTTTTATGAATTAAATTTATTACTTTTCATTTTTTTTTTTTTATTTTTTTTTATTTTAATTCGGTTTTAAATTTTAATTTTATTTTTAGTATGATTTTTTTATATATATGATATTTAATTTATATATATATTATATGTAATTTTTTTTATATTATATATGAATATATATATATAATATTTAATATACATATGTATATATATAGAGAATTTAATTTAATATTATATATATGGTATATTTAATTTTATTTAAAGATTCTTCTTGTGTAATTGATTTCGTTCTGGTTAAGATAAAAGTATTGGTTTTAATAGTGCTTAGTAAATTTTAATATGAGGTGTTCTTTGGTAAATATGGATTTAATACCTTATTAAAATAGGATTGCGTAATAACGTGGATAAACAATTTTGGTTAGGTCTAGTATTACTCATGATTAGAATATGTTGTGAAAAATAGTTATTTTATGGGAAAATTATTGTTTCAAATGTAAACTTAGAATGACATTATTTTATTTGCTGCGAAACGCACTAGATAGGAACATGGTTTTAGAATAACCAAATGTAGTATTTCCACTTCCAATGCGTGAGTTCATTGATGTATTTTGTAATGGGTATTTGTGAATGATTATTGAGTAGTTGGATTGTAAAGTCTTCCAGTTAAACGTGGGTCATTCCCTTGTTAAAGTATTGTTTTGTCTTCCCTTGGGTAGTGTTACAATTATCTTGTGTCCTCCTAGTGTTGGAGTGGATTTCTTTGTGGTTGCCTCCTAGGATAGGAGAAAGCATGTTGGTTCAGTTCTGTAACACTTGAGTAACCCTTGGAGTTTAGATTGTGTAGTGTGTTATCCAATTAGAAGAGTGGCTTTTGTTAGGGGCCGAAGCCCAAAGAGGTAAACCGGGTAACCTTCAAAAGTATTTTTAATAAGTGATAACTAAAATAATGTACTTAGAGGATTAGGATGTAGTTCACATTAACCAAGATAAGTTAACCTCACTCACAGGCACAAGGATTTGTTTAGACTTGGGGTGGGTGAGAAGGCCTGGAATGGCAAGATCACTATCTCGTCACTATGAGAGGTAGATGATTCCGCTTGAGTTAGTATGAGTGCCGGGATTCGGTTGAGGCCACCAGGATTTCCGGAGCCTATGAAGAATGCCCAGAGGATATCTCATGACAAACCTTGCGATGACACTCTATCTAGGATAACACCGTGCTTATGTTGTGCGTATGTTTTCTTTAGCACACTTGATTATATTATGTCTGGGAGCAATGTAACCATGATTAGTGTTTGTTTTATGGTACAAATGTGTGGTTGAGTCACTTTGTATCAGTATGAGTCTGCCTTTGGTTTGAGGTGGTAGGTTTCTCGTCCATGTTACTTGGTTACTATTTCCTAGCATGGGGGGTGGTCCTTCGGGCACCACATGGTTGGGTGGAACATGCACCATAACCGTTGGGTCCCCTTGATCTTCAGTACTTGGTGGCGAGACTTCTTGATGGACATCTCACTTGTCTTGCTTTTGGATTCTTGTATTTTGTATCTCATAATGTAATGATATTGTTTTACCCCTCTTGTGTATGAGGTGGATCTTGTAATAATCAGACTTATGTATTTGTACTCATTCCGGGAATGAGGATTGTAATAGATCCTTTGTAATTGATTTATGTAAATGAATGCTTTATCATATCTCGTTTCTTTCTATGATGTTGAATGTTATTACTTGTGTTATTTACTTTCAATGTATTCTTGTTGATGTTTGTTATTGGGGTTTTAAGTAATCTCAGTTATGTAACCCTAGGGGATGTTGTCAATTTAGTTGAACATGTGGGTTTAATTCACTTCTAAAAAAAAAAAAAAATTTAGTACGCTTGTTTAGTGAATTGAAACTTCCTCTAGGGTTGCATGGCGGGGCATTACAAATCAAGTTGGATAGTTGTAAAGTTCAAGTTTCTATGCATTAATGCTTAATTTGAGCCATTTCCAACATTAAAATTTCAAACTACATGAAAATCCAATCCTTTTCATTTTAACCACCTTCATTAATGTTGCCATGACTACTGCGGTGTTCATTTTTCTCAATCTATAAAGTTAGCACACAAAAATAGCCATTTGAGTGATTGTAGGTAGTTCAAAGACAAAAGAAACTATTGAACAAAATCTTAACTACTTACCTTCTTTCTTCATTAAAAAGCATAATAAAATCAAGCACCAAATCCATGTAGAGTCTTTGATTAGTGAAATGATGTCACTATCAACTATTAGTATCTTTTTGGTGTATCTAAGCCTTTTTTGGCAGCCACATGACCTTTCCAAGTCATTTTGGTGAGTTGGCAAGAATCCAATGAAAAATAAGCAATATTTTTGAATTGTTAGGGGTGGGGGAAAAATCGTAGCAATGCATGTGGTCAAGTTGTCAAGATTCAGAGGTGGTAGGGTTAATGGAGGAATTTTGATGGTTTAACTCCAATGAGATGATATAGTGTAAGTTATTAAGGTCTCTCCCCATCAAACTATCATAGATCAACACATGCTTTTGGGATTGTAGTTTCAAGGTTCTTTGTTGGATTTCATTCATCCCATCTAGGAACTTCATATTCAAGAAATAAAAAATAATGTTTTTGCATCAGAAATCATATTTCAATGAGTAACATGTCTATGTTTGATCAATATTAATTTCAATAACCTCAATAGCCTCAAAATTTTCATTTGCCATTAGTTTTTTCAAACCTTGACCTCTTAGCTTAGTTTTTTGAGATTTAATATCATATTCTTAGATCTTATTAATCCACCTACATCTTTTACCTAAAGCTTCATTTTGAGTAAAAATATCCTTACGGTATTGTGTAGAATATGTGTGATTACTTTTGCATTGATCAACTATGGATTATAGTTATTCATAGCCTTGACCAAGGCATATGCATGCTTCTCCATTTTCAAATACTTCAACTTTGATATATGCAAGGATTTATTAAAGAATACAATTGGTTGTTAATACTCGTCCTTATTATTTTGTAATAACCCAACGACTATAGTGTGGAAATAAATAAATAAAAATAATTGTAAAGGTTCATAATAGTCAAGATTGATAAGAACTGACACTTCTTTGATAGCCTACTTAATCCAAATGAATGCCTTTGATGGTTCTTTCTTCCACGTGATGTTTGTCCTTTCTTTACCATGTTGGAGATTGGCTTTTTTTCTTACAAAGTTTGACACAAACCACCATGTTTCCCAACAAAGGATTAAACTCCTTTCATTTTTTTATGTGTGGGAATGAGATCAATCGGCTTGACCCTCCCTAGATCAATCTTGATTCTATCCTTGGACATAATATGTCCCAATAGTTTTCCCTATTCTACATAGAACACACACTTCTTGGGATTTGAAAAGATACCTTGTATACAAGGCATCTTTCGAAGAGTTGTTCCAAGCACTTGTAGTGGTCCTTTGAATAAGTTGTTAGGTCATCCAAAAATACAACCATTATATCATCAATCAAAGTCGAGAATACAACAACCATGCAACAACCTTGAGTCTAAATGAAATTCTCGCATGCACATAAACCCCAAGAAGTTGTAAAATTTATCTTATTTTGCTTAGAATCCTTTATCACAACCTAGTTATACCTTGAGAAGCCATCCATCATTAATAGTAACTCAAAACTAGTCACCTTTTACAATAGGCGATCCATACTATGAAGATGATAGTTTTCTTTTAGGGATTTGACATTCAAATTCCTAAACTCTAAACACAACCTTATTTCTCCATTTTTATTCCTAATTGGAACAAGGTTTAAAACTCATTTTTAATGTTTGATTGGTTTAATAATACCCCCTCTTTTAGTTTTATCAATTATTTTTTCATTTTGGGGGCAAGGGTAGGTTTTATGGTCTTTGTTTTTGGTGAAATTTATTGGCAACCAATTGAAATGGAATGGTGTGTTGAAAAAGGTTTTCCTTGTATTCTAATAACTTGTCATATAACTGAGAAAATATTTTGAATGCCTTCATCAATGCAATTAGCATTCTGTTTCCTATTGATTTTAATCTTTTGTATATGTGGACCATCTTAGGTTTCACATATGTTCCTAGTTTTACACCCTCTACAAGTTTTCATCAATTGACTAACCTTTATTTTTGTAGCAGCTTGCACTATCAATATTCCTTCTATCTCAACCAAGCCTTTGAGAATTTTGTTGGCCTTTAGTTGCACCACTTCATTCCCCAACAATATTTATTTTTCCTCCTCAAGATCTACCATATATTCCCAATCAATTACTTGGATTTCAAACTCCTCCATAAAGTTTAAGGACCTATAAATATACTAGTTGTCATTGAAAACCTTCTAGTTGTGGAAATTGGCAGGTATCCTACGCTTTATCGAGACCTCAATATTGAGTTGAAACTATGAAGCTATTAAATTCAAATTAAACTTAGAAGCCTCAATAGCTATAACATACATTGTTCCATTTCTTGACCTATCAACCCATTCAATGCCAAAGGAATTAAACAATTCAATTGTGTCCCAAACATTGTTCCTATATATTTACAAAGTGTCATCCTTTGTTGCCAAAATATCTTTTATCTGTAATGTGATGAGCTCTTGATCTCTTAGGATTTTAATGCACTTTATTCCATGTTTTTGAGTAATGTTTAAGCCAAGCATTAGTGTCTCATATTTTGCAATATTATCGCTATTAATTGAAAGAATGAATAGAACCATGAGCTAAAGAGTAAAAATCATTAATAGCATAATCCCTTAAGGTTCATGGAAACATTTTAGCTACCACTTTTCTACCATCTTTATCCTTTGTGGAAAAGATTTACCATCTTTCTTTTATGAGTTGTCAATCTTATCCTATGATTGTCATCCTTATCCTTTATGTATAAGATATTTTTTATCCTTATCCTTTGTGGATAAGATATTTGTAATCCTATATAAGGATGTTTTTCCTCTTTATTTCTTAATAAATTTTTATGCAATCTTGGTGAAACTTTTGTGTTGTTTTTGTAATATGCTATCAAAGCTCGGGTTTTGAAAATTCTCTAGATAAGTGTGCATGTAAATTGTACAGATTGTCGTAGTGACGAATTAGACACAAGAGACACAAGAGAATGTGTCAAAGGAAGTATGGATTCATACAAAGATTTTTTTACAAAATTTGTGGGTTTTCTTTGCTCAAAATTTTTGTAGATTTTTTTTTTTAAAAAAATTCCAATTTTTGTCTAGTTTTTGTATATTTTTACTTCGTAGCATATTTTTGCTGATTTTTTTATAAAATCATAAGTTTTTAACTTTGCTTCTCAAGTTTTGCAATTTTTTAGGAAAAAATTGTGATTTTTATAACAGTAGCAAGTTTCGTTATTTTTTGTGATTTTGAATTGCGGGAGGGATGACTTCATTGCCCAACATCATGTTGGAAGGCAGCCAAAGGTTCACTCTAGTAAAAGTTATAACACTTGGAAACAAAGAATGCTCACGATTTTCAAGTATAGGTGCCTTGATTAGATCGCCCTCGATACATACACTCGTCCAACAGTTGCAATTAGATACCAAGACAAATTTGATGAACATAATTGTGAAGCCATCATGCTCATTAAATTATCAATAATATATGCAATGATTTTGGAGGTTCTAGAAAGAAAAACCTCTAAGAAGATTTGGACACACCTACGAGATCTACATGAGACATCAGATAAAGGCAGGGCCTTCTTCCCAAAGAATACGTTGTTCTCTATTATGATGGACAAGAAAATGTCTTTGCAAGATCATTTGATGAAGACCAAAGACATTTGTGATCAATTTTTAGCCATAGGTCACAAGATGGAAGAAGAAGATATGGTGGTTATAATGTTGAAAAGCTTACGACAGTCATATGAGAGTTTAATCAAAAAACTCAACATCACATCTACCGATGTTGACCTGAAGTTTGATGATTTGTGCAACAAACTCTTGCAACAAGATAAATGGAAGAATAAATTTGGTAGAAATAGTGATTCATCGAGTGTGGAACATGCCTTTGTAGCCAAGGGAAACAACAAAGGTAAGTGGCCTCAAACAAAAGGTCAAGGGAATTCTAATGATACTTTAAAGAATTTGAAGACTATCACATGCCATTATTATGGTAAACTTGGTCACATGAAGAATCACTACAAAAAGTGATCGAATGATTACAAATTCAACTAGGAGGGATCCACAAAAGGCTCATGTCATAGAGCATTATGAGAAAAAGGAGTTAGCCTTCTTTGCTTTCATGGACAAACAACCAACATATCAAGTCAAGTCTTCTACATGGTACATTGGTTTTGGAGTGTTTGAAGATTTCACACATAGAAACGATTGGTTCACTAAGTATACAAATTGCTCAGATTTAGTGATCTTCAATGGTGGTGAGGAGTATATAGTTGTTGGTAGAGGCAATGTTCAAATAACCTCTAGAGGGAAAAAACTTATTTTCCTCAATGTATACTATGTTCCAAGCATGGAGCTCAATTTTCTCTCAGTGAGTCAAAGTATGCACCACTATCCAAAGTTGGATGCCATTTTTAGCACAAACAAGTGCCATATTATTGACAAGGAGTCTAAGAAAACTATCACAATTGGCATAGAGGATCATGGTTAGTATCATCTTATTGATAATATAGAGGTTCAGGAGCATGCATTGGTAACCAATAGTTCATCTGCTATAAGTACTCTTTGACATCAACATTATGGACATCTCAACCTTTCTTATCTCTCTCAGTTGGCTTGTGATAATATGATAGAAGGTTTACCTGAAATCCAACAATAGATAAAAGGTGTTTACAGAGCTTTCCAAGCAGTGAAGAAACACAAAACTTAATTTTTAGAAGGATAGGCTTGGGAAGCACACATGGTCCTTTAGCTAGTTCATGCAAATGTTTGTGGACGAATGAATACATTGGTCATTGGTGCCAAGTATTTTCTTTTGTTTGAAGATGATTTCAGAAGGAAAATGCAAGTATTTTTCCTAAGATAAAAACTTGATGTGTTTAAAGAATTCCAAAAGTTCAAAGCATTGGTTGAAGAAGAATATGGTTGTTCAATAATCACTCTTTGTAACAACCTACAGAGATAAAATATATTTAAATTCATAAATTACACATCATCACGCATATAAAAATGACACATTCCCAACACATAAGAATAATGATAATGGATAATATTTATAAATTAAGATGAAGTACATGTGTCGTTTACAAGGAAAAACATATGGGAACATTTCCCTTACAATAGACCTCTTGATCGATAGAAAAACTATACAAAATACTGAAACTTGAGCCTTCTTGATAGGATCCTTTCGACCTTGAAACTCCTTCGACCACTTCGAGGGAGAGAACATTGTTGGAGCACATTTCTACCCTACCACAAAGTGAATAACTTCTCTGCTATTCTTCCTAAAAGAAGAATGCCTAACCCAACATGAGAAAAAATAGCAAAGCAATTTTGAATAGGAGTAATGGAATATGTGTAACAAGTCAAATCAATATCTAATCATATCATGATCATCACAAAGTTTCACCAAAACACCATAATGCTTGACACTTGTGCACATACATAATCACTCATATGAAGGTTACATGTTAGTTTACCATCAACATTGCTAAGTCCATCATTTCTTGGAAGAAACAAGTAAATCTTTGCAAAATCTAGTTTGCTAATATGATAACATGTCTACATGCATGCAAACCTTTCAATAATCTTTTCATAGTGCTAGTCAAGTAAGGAAGGGAATCCAATGCAAGAACATGCAAGTAATAACATGGAAGTAATTAAATTGCAATATTAAACAATAAGGTATAGCTCATGTATGTATACATATACATATATATGGGTTACATATGAGTATAAATTCTTAAGAAAAGAGATTTCATTACCACATTTTCTCTTATTTGACTATCATGAGAAGACATGTTCAATGATTATATGAACAAGCATTATCTATCTTTCATGGAAAACATAATCAATAATTCATAAGAACATGATTCTATTTTTAGAATAACTCAGCAAGGTCATTTCGTCATCAGGTCATGCATCCAACACTATCTATATGTATGATGGTTCATAATGCATGATTATCATAAAATCTACCATTGTTCATGTGCAATCATAAATACACATCCAATACATATAAGGTATCATTCCAAAACCTTATTACTTTCTTCAATAAAATTAATCATTCATTATTCGAGTTAAGTAATAAGTTGATAAAAAGAACATTATCTTCATTAGAAAGCAATTCCTTGTGCAACAACCTCTAGATTCAAGTGAGAGTACAATGAAAATAGTTAACGATGCATTCATAGGACTTAACATTCTTAGTCTAAACATCTTTTTGAATGTCACAAGGTTGTTCAAAATTCAATAAAGTAAAATCGTCTTCAAATTTAATCTGATTTAGAACATAATTTACACAATACTAATTTCTTCCTAGTTTGATTTCATAAAGAAATCTCCAGTATTCCTATTCATTCTAACATAAATCATAATACATTAGAAGATAAACTTACCCAGAATGGTACTTATCGTTCAAATTTGAACATCATCTTAAACATTTATTATCATTTAGAATGACATGAATACTATCGTTATAGTTTAAACATCTTAAAAATGTTTAATATCGTATGTAACTATATTATTAGCACCATAAAAAATACGGGAAAGTGTTGAACATGTAACGTTCAACATTGTTTAAAATAATAGTAATATTCAGAATGACGGTTTGTGCATCGTTCAGTTCTTTCAAAAAGCATTATGAAATGATCACATATACATATTTCGGTCTACTAAAGCTATTACAAAAACAACAGGTAACATTTATAATAAAAGTTACCTAATAATCAAATGATAGGAGTCGATCTAAATTTTAGCATCATTCAAAGTAAGGAGAGAAATAACAAGGATAACACCGATTTTAGAACTATCATGATATCGTTAATGGTGCATATACACCCAAATTCCACGACCCGATTTCTATTATTTCCCTTCCTATCCATCAAGCATAAAGAATAAGGAAATATCGTCAATTGAGATAGTGGTAGGTGCCCTTGAAGGAATAGATGCAAAAGAGGGAGCATAGACATGGCATACACATCACATGATAGGAATGCCCAATGGGTGTCGAATCAAGTGACTCTATGCTTGGGTGAGTGGCACAAAACAATCAAAGGAAAGACTTTAGAACTTTTTGACATTACTTTTGCAGGGGTAAGGTTAGATTCCATTACTTGTATCTGAAGGAATGTAATGGTAGGTGAAAACAAATAGAAACAAACATAAGACTTTCATTGATCATAATAAAAATATTGCAATGATTTTCCATCATATGATCTTGGGCTCTTTCATAGACAACTTCAAACAATAGACTCACAAATTATATTCATTCAATTCTACAACAAAACATATTCATTCTTAACATACTACCATTACATACTCTGACTATCGATTGAGCTTGTGCTCCTTGACAAATAGACATCAACACACTACCATATTTCTTGTTATAGCTCTTGAGAGCCGGAATCTTGAAAGAGTAAATAAAAAATGCACAGATTCAACAATATATAGAGAGCCTATCATCTACAGTGAAAGCTTGCACAACAAGCAAAGTAATAAAATACATTTTTAGAAACTTGACTTGCACTCCAAGTAAAAACCATTTAAATCCTTATCAAGATTTGTCTTTAATGCTGGTTGAGATATGACTTGTTGAATAGAGGATACAGAGCTGTTAGGAACAATTGGAAAATTTAAGTGAGTAGGTGTGATTATAATCTCCAACACTCCCCCTTAATCACAACTACGAATTCTAATTTCTTTGATCACTTTCACTAATGATTCGACATCTTCAATCTTCAATCTTCAACTTCTAGGAATCAAACCTGGGAAATCCCATGATGTTGTTGGGATGCTCTACCCATGAGATCTGGCCCTTTCTGGTAACCAGTCCATCGCAGGTTCAAGTGTGATGTACTTTTTTTATCTACACCTCCCATAGAGTCACACTGTTGGTGCTCGAGGATCCTTGCATTAAATTGGCTCTATTGGCCTTATTCTCAAACCTTGCAGACAAGTGGTTTCAGATGACCACAAACTATCATACTGGTGGTTTTCGATTACCATGAACTAGCATGATGATTAAAGGGACTTACTGAGCTTGTGCTCATACAAGCACTTCATTACATCCTCTGATTTATTGATTTCCAAGTTGTTAACACCTCTCCTTACTTTGTTCAACAGATTTTAAATATGCTCTCAATTTGACTCTCTCTCAACTTAGACAATTATACAACTTCCTCTATGCTATGAAATCCTCTATTCAGATTCTTTTGAGATTATGAGCTCCTTTCACCAAAACTAAACTTCATTTTCAAACAACTTCAAAAAAAAATTCTTACCTTCACCCACAATTTTTAACATCAAATTCTTCTATTGCTATGGCAGTTTCTTCAAGCACTTAACTGATGGTCTTTAGAAAATTTCTTTCTTTTTATATGTGGCTACCTCTCAATCAGCTTTAGGAGCCATTAGGAGTTGGAAATGCATCGTTAGGAGTTCACATTGTTGCATTAGGAGCCGTCAGGAGCCATCGGGAGCTATCAGGAGCTCGTCCAGAGCTATCAAGAGCTAATCCTCTGGCTGTTTGTAGCTACTTGTATTTCCATCTGCTCACATCAGGAGCTATCAGGAGTTTTCGGGAGTTGAAGTTACAACTTCAGGAACTGGAATTATTTCTTTCTTATATTATTCTTCATACGTTGGGCATGACCTCTAATAAAGGCTTCTCTTCTCAAAACTGCTCCAATAGTCAAAACTAACAACCTCTTCTCTTCTCTAAATTGACAACTTCAAACTCTCTTCCATCTCAAAAAAATAAATTTTCTTTACCAATAACTTCTCCCTTTTGCAACAATCTTCAAAACAAAAAAAAATGAGTTACCTTGATTCCATTGATCTGCAACCATAGCAATCACCTTTGATTAGCATCCTTTGTTTTCCATCAAAAATTGGCCTTTTCAACACTGGCCTTTCACAACGACTCTCCTTTATCTTTGCGTCTTCCAATCTTCAACAACTAACTTCTTATTCCACTTGGGGGATGACTTTACCAAGATGCGATTTAGCTTCAACAAAAAAACTATGACTTCCTCTTGTCGTCTTCTTTGTCTCGATGAACCTTTTTATCTTCAGCTGCTGCTGGCTCTTCCTTGCAACAAAAAACTTTGAAAAATATTTTGTGCCTCTTTGTTGGCTTCTCTGCCTTCAAGTTGCAATACACCACGATCTTTCTATTGCAAGATTTCTTCAAGATCTTTTACCAAGCTGCAAATAATACAAAACACATATAACGGCTTCTCTCCAGACCATGAACCTTATGCAACTTCCTCTTATGCAAATGATTAGCTTCAATATTTCTTTGACAATGACTTTCTTCATAGAAGTCAGCAACATGACTTGTCTACATTCAAACAACTCCAATAAAAACTACGTTTCCTTCCATGAAATGGTGACTTAATCCTGGCTGGACAGATTAACAGACCCACAAATTCTTTGTTAAATAACTACTTCTGTAGCCATACTTACAACAACTTCATTTCTTGGCTTCTTCACAAATAGCAACAAAATTTTCTTCTACAAATTTCTCACTCTTTACAACATTCCACACATTGTTGGACTAGCCTCTTTTCAACAACCATCCATGAACTCTTCTCAAACATAGAACCCAGACAAACTTCTACTCCTAGTGAGCCTGACCGATATGGCTCTGATACCAAATGAAGGAATGTAATGGTAGGTGAAAACAAATAGAAACAAACATAAGACTTTCATTGATCAAAATACAAATATTGCAATGATTTTCCATCATCTGAGCTTGGGCTCTTTCATAGACAACTTCAAACAATAGACTCACAAATTATATTCATTCGATTCTACAACAAAACATATTCATTCTTAACATACTATCATTACATACTCTAACTATCGATTGAGCTTGTGCTCCTTGACAAATAGACATCAACACACTACCATCTTTCTTGTTACAACTCTTGAGACCTAGACTCTTGAGAGAGTAAATACAAAATGCACAGATTCAACAATATATAGAGAGCCTATCATCTACGGTAAAAGCTTGTGCAACAAGCAAAGTAATAAAATACATTTTTAGAAACTTGACTTGCACTCCAAATAAAAACCATTCGAATCCTTATCAAGATTTGTCTTTAATGCTGGTCGAGATATGACTTGCTGAATAGAGGATACGAAGCTGTCACGAACAGTTGGCAAATTTAAGTGAGTAGGTGTGATTATAATCTCCAACAGTATCGACATCTTCAAGTACCCAAGTCAAATGAAGTATAGTATTTATCGACATAGAAGGAGGGAATGCCATGCCTTGAAGTTTATTCGAGTCAACATAATAAGTACCGTCTAATCAGTCAACTATTGTTTTTCGGGCAGCTTACTTCTCATACAAGGTTATTTACTCCATTAATTCAACCTCTAATTTAAACAAGATGACACAGATCACATGAAGCTTGCAAGCCAATCTTAGACTTATGCTTCTCTTACAACTTAGCTTCCTAAACCTTGACCCACCCGAGATCTCCTAACGATCTTACAGGCTAAGGCGAAATGGGTGCTTCTTTTGGCACTAGTATATTGCTCACGACCTCTTACAGAGAATGATTGGTGCCTAGACACTAAGGTTCCGCATGTACAGATTCTTGTTGCTTTATTTGCAGAGGTAAGAAGTGTTCTATTGATCAAGGATGGGGTGAGCATATAAAACCATGAGATTCTAATGATTGATTAATGGGTTCAAGGGTGAAAGAACCGATGTTGGTTAAAACAAGGATCGCATATATCAAGTTCTCTCTCTAGAGAGTAAACAACTCCCCATTCAACACAAGGAAATAAGAGGAAGGGTTAAGCTTATAGGTGACACCTTCATTTCCACGTTCTATGCAAGTTCAGGAAGGTGATGGCATTGACTATGGGAGTGGGCCGATGCATTGTACAGTGGCATCACTGTTTGGAGTGGGCTATGACAACCAGGCCGATTGAGGCATGAAGGGAAAAATAACAACCACTACAAGACAAAGGAAAAATAAGGAGGGCGATTGAGTTTGCTCAAACTTAGCACCACATTGCTTAAGGAAAACAAGTCGATCCATATCCCAAAATCAAGCAAACTCTAAATGAATCAAAGGTGAGAGGATATAGAAAACCCTAGTTTCCATTTAAGCAAAAATTATAATTTGGGACTACTAAACATACCTCTGTAATTTCGCAAAAATCAGTCTAGTACGAAGAAACGAAAATGTTGCTCTTCCAAACGAGTCGGTCTTTTTCCCTTCCGAGAACTCATTCTTCTTTTCCCCCTTTTTTTTTAAGAATAACAAAACCCTCGTTCATTGCATGATAATAAAACCCTCGTTCATTGCATGTAACGTCCTCTATTTACTCACAATTTCATGCATGTAACTGTTGATGAAAATTTTCGTCCAAATTCTTTTTTTTTCATGCAAAATAAAAGAATATAAATGTATTCATGCCAACACCATTAAGGCTTAAATGTGTACATTACTTACAATAAACACATTCCATTAAATGAAACATGATTAGTTTATTTATATATACAAAATAAAATTTTCTTATTATCAAAAGATTAGTTTGAAATTAGAATCTTTTATTTCTCTTATTTTATTTATTTATCTTTGAGAATAAAATAATATAGGTCACATTTTCTTAACACCCCTTTTTAAATTAAAATAAAATGATAAATATTATCATATTTTTATTTTTCTCCAATGTTTCAATTTTATAGATTAAATAGTTGAGTTTATGCAAGAAGCATGATGTGACACTCTTAGATCTGATAATGGAGGTGAATTATGTTCAAATGAATTCATGGAATTTTGTGCTAAATGTGACATCAAACGTCAACTCACAATACCCTATACTCCATAACAAAATGGAGTGGTTGAGAAAAGGAACCATATTATTAGGGACATGGCCTAGTGTATGTTGGAGAATAAGAGTATTCCGAATACATTTTGGGCAGAGGCAGTTTACACTACAGTTTATCTTCTCAACATGTCTCTAACATAGGAAGTGAAGGAGAAGACCCTAAAGGAAGCATGATCTGAGAGGATACCAAAGACAAGCAATCTAAAGGTTTTTGGTTCTATTGTATACGTCTAGATTTTAGACATAAAAAACCAAACTGCACTCCAACAGTCAAAAGTTAATGCTTACAAGGTACAAGGAAAATCATAAATCCTATAAGATGATTGTTGTGGACATTGACCACTTGAAATTCAACAGGGATGTGGTGATTTATGAAGAAGTTGGGCCTTTTCAACTCTCTTCTAACATCAAGAGTATTGAAGATCAACCTCTAAAGGCTAAAGATTTAAGTGTCCAACTTTCATTAGCTACACTTGAAGGGGGGACTTTGATGATTTCAAACATGTGTAATCTTCCAGACAAGTACTAGTACCAGAAGATTTTTTTCATGAAAAATTGGATCAACATCTAGATGATATAGTACTAGGAAGACTGATTCATGATGATCACGTTGATTTGGATGAAGGGGTTTCTACAAAGAGACCTAAGTGGTGGGAAAAACTCATTGGTGATGCTCAAGATGATGAAATGGTCGAGGGTTGATCATTCAAAGGAAAGAGTAAGCATAACACATTTAACCATTCTCTTATGGCTAATATTCAGGGTGTATGAGCCACAAGTGTTTGTTGAGGCAAAAGATAAACTTGAATGGGAAAATGCCATGGAAACCGAACATCGGAGTCTTATGAAAAATAAGACTTGGGTTCTTTCATATCTTCCACTAGGGAAGAAACCCATTGGTTGCAAATAAGTGTACAAACTCAAGTACAAAGTTGTTGGTACACTTGACAAGTAGAAAACATGATTGGTTTCTAAAGGGTTCTCACAGAGGGAGGTATTGATTATGAGGAAACTTTTGCTCCTACAACAAAGATGAGCACCATCTGATTAATTTTATCCTTGGGAGCACAATTTGGTTGGAAAGTCTATCAAATGGATGTGAAGAGTGTCTTTCTCAATGGTGACTTAGATGAAGAAGTGTACATGACACAACCTCAAGGATTTCAAGTTGTAGGAAAGGAGCATCAAGTATGTAGATTGACGAAGGCTCTTTATGGCTTGAATCAGACATCCATGGCATGGTACATAAAGATTGACATGTATTTGGATTTATGAACATGAATAAAATGTAGACCAAATACACCTAGAATCAACTAAGAAACTAAGCATTCAGCCTAATTAACCCACATTCCCAATGAAATTCTTGAAATGCTAACTAAGAATCCATTAAAAACATGAAATAACATGAAATTGATCAAGGAAACCTAATTAAACACTCAAACCTCATCCCATTGGGGGATTAGTGTTGACTTGATGTGGAAGGGTCATCTCTTTCCTAACCCCATTGATGCAAAGCTTTGATTTGATATGTTGATGAAGATTGAACCACAAAATTACTCACAAATGATGAAAATGGATATGAATTCCTATAGCATAAGAGTACTCAAATGATTTGTGGATACGAAATTGGCTATAGTGTAGTTGCTCAAATGCTTGTGGATGGTTTACTCATAGAAATGAGGGCTATTTATAGGATTTTTTAGTCCATCAATGGCTACGATCAATTTGGTTAATCAATGGATAGAAATGGATGAGAGGGACTGACATGGATCAATGATCAAATGAAGGATTAAGATTACTCGATACCATGGATCAAGGGAATTAATAAAAAGGATCAAATTGATTGAGACAAACACAAATCCCATGATTTTAGGAAGAATGTTGGAAGATATTTCCATTTGGTGGAAAATATTTGAACTTGAATTGGAGGAATATTCTTGAAAATATTCCCTTGCAAATGAGATAGGTTGGAGGAATCAAAAGATATTAGTCAATTAAATAATTAAGATATTATTTAATTGTGCAAGATGAAAGAATTCAGGATTTTAATTAAACAATTAGCTCATTTGATTAAAAGGGTGGAATTAATGAAACTTAATCAAATAATTAAGGTTATTTAATAGAATGAGAGGAATTAAGGGATTTAACCAAATAATTTGTTTTATTTAATCAAATAGGATGAAAATTAGCATGAAAGAGGTGAATTAATCCAATAATGTTGATTATCTGATTAATAAAAGAAAATGATGGATTTAATTAAACAATCATGACTATTTAATAAAATGAGAGGAATTAAGGGATTTAACCAAATAATTTGTATTATTTAATCAAATAGGATGAAAATTAGCATGAAAGAGGTGAATTAATCCAATAATGTTGATTATCTGATTAATAAAAGAAAATGATGAATTTAATTAAACAATCATGACTATTTAATTAAATAGATGAAAGTGGTCGAATCAGGGTGAAAATGGTGTTACAAGATCGAATCAAATGTGTGATATTGGTCAAGACAATTTTAAGTGTCTATATCTTGCCCCTTTTTGAAGCAAGGTACTTGCTACATTAGTTCAAAGAACCGATGCTTCTTAGATCAACATTGTTGCTCATCTATCAAAAAATTATGCTACATTTTTTCGGATGCCCCATTATGCCCCAACGAAAGGACTGAATGCTAGTATACTGCCCCCTCGAGAGATCGAGCATAAATTCTAATTTTCAGGTCGAGATTGCGATAAGGATGCAAGATCAATTCAACCACAAAGAGGATGAAAAATACTTCTTAGAAAGCTCAGATGTTTGATGTAGATGGATTTTATGATGTATAGACAGTCGTCGACCATGGGTAGCCTCATGTATATTTTGATATGTATCGCACAGATTTGATACTTGGATAGAAATGTTAGTAAAGATAGAAGAACAAGATGGATAGAATGAGATAGTAGCGAAATGAGATGAACATTGATTAACCATTGTTTTGAAATTGATTCAGAAGTCCAAAAAGCCTATGTTTATTTGAAACTTTATTGGATATGAGATAGAATAGAGTAGATGATACTACTTTGCTTTGGGGTTAGAAGAAAATTCATCATGTCCTTCCTTATTTTTGATATAGCAAATAGACACAATGCATCAAGGTATTGAAAACCAGGATGACATTGTATTTAATGTGATGGACTTTGACTCTGCAAATAGATAGGAGTATCCCTATTCATACTTGACATTCAAAATTCTTGTTTGACCATGTAAAAGAATAATCCATTGAAGTAAGGAGACTAACACACAAAGGGTATGAAGAACCTGATATATCCTAGCCATTGTTTTACTTGAGACTATCCTTGTACATGCAAGGCAAGTATTCGTCGAGGTCATAGTACAAGAACATCCAACAAGCACAACAAACAAAAGTAATGATCAATGCTCCATCCCTTTCTCTCTAAATCATTTTGATAGACATCATCAAGAGGTAATTGAAATGGGTCAATACGAAAAATCATAGGAAAGATCAAAATGAAAAAAAAAATCAATATTACTCATATCTATTACTAAAGATATTTGTTTTGAGGATTAATATCCATTAATGAAATCCAAAATGATGCCCATTGTAGGAACAATATCTCCTAGGATATTCATTGGATGATGATGGGTTTAACTGATTAGGTTGTTGATAAGAGTTTGATTAACATGTCTGATAATGATCAAGATTTTTGAATTTGAAGTTTGTGTTTATGTTTTGATTTTGCGTTGAAGTTTAACTTTGCTGATTGTTGTACTTGTTTTTGTTTGTGTTGCCAAAGATGAAGATGATGATCAATTTATTATGGATGAAATTTTATTGTGGGTGAAAGCGAGATGAAATAGGTGGCTTTGTTTTTGAAATATTTCAATGTTTTTGATGTTTTGAAAAAGTTCCGAGACTGTTTTTATTTTTTTGAGTTTATTTGAATGTTTAAGTTTGTGAATGTTATGAGGCCGTTTTGATTTTTTCAGGATTTTGCAACTGTTTAAGGTTGTTAAATTTTTTGACTATTTTTGTGTTTTCCAAGATTAGACCAAGAACAAGACCTGTGTAAGCGCAAAGACAACGTAGTTCGACTGACTCCTGACAAATGACCGTTTATTGATGACATATGAATATTGATGGATTGTCAATTTATTATGACAGACTCCTAAAGACTGACCTAATGCCTTGGGGGCACACCAATGATGGCCTTACCTACATAAGTGCAAAGACAATGTAGTTAGACAAGTGCTTTTGACCTTTTTGATGTTTTAGACTTGTTTAGGGATTTTAATTCAATTTGGATGTTTTTGGAGTTTTTCAAGATAATTTGAATGTTTTTGGATTTCCACGATGTTTTGATTTTTTTTTGGATTTTCACAATGATTTGAACGTTTTTGGATTTTCACAATGTTTTGAATGTTTTTGAGATTTTGAACTTTACAAGTGTTTGATGTTTTTGGATTTTGAACTTTACAAATGATTTGATGTTTTTGGATTTTGAACTTTACAAATGTTTTGATGTTTTTGGATTTTGAAATTTACAAGTGTTTCAATTTTTAGGGATTTTGATGATTTTGCAAATGTAAAATCTGTTTAAATGATTTGATGTGACATCGAAATGCAAGTTAGATGCAATTGATATTGATTGTTTGGATCAATATCTGATAAAAGATGTAGTTGGAGAAGGAACATATTATTCGTCAAAATGTGCCACATGGGCTATTGATTTGGATATTTTCTTACGAATGTTTCGACCAATTTGATTTCGCATTTGCAAATGTCTAGATCACAACATGAGTTAGAGGATATAGATCAAGACTTATTCCTGAAGAAAGATGTAAGTATCTGTCCTTAGTGTCGAGCAATACATGAAATGATATGGGTGGATGCATGGATAGATGGTGGATGGATGGATGAAGGGTATGCAAAGGATGCTAAGGATTATCTTGTAATAAGATAGCATATTTAGATAGAGGGTGCTCATTTGGATAACGTGTCATGGGTCAGATAATGCTAGATTCCATAGGATCACTGATAAGGACCCATGTCAATATTTTGCCAAAAGAAAGTTTGAAATGTATGCCAAATCTTTGTCAAGATCAAGATAATTCAGAAGATGAATGAAAATGAATTGGATAATGGATCATGGATGAATGAAATGTTGGATTTATTATGGATGGGATGAGATGCTTCCACCTGAAATGGTGGTACGCATATGCTCGATTATACTCATGACACACGTTTTCCAGGTTTTCATCATGGTACTTGCCTAAAGCACCATTGTAGTGGTTTTCACTAGAGGACAATTTTCTTGATTTTTTGAAGGTTTATAATCATGTTGAACCACCTGATGATGCTGATGTAGATGTTGTTGGTGCAGATATAGATGTTGTAGCTATCATGATGTGTCAATGATATCCTGCTTGGAGGAGTTGCTTTGTTAAGATATAGGTGCTTGAATGTAACCCCTGGATTTTCTTGTCTTCTTTGTCAATACTAGAGTTAACCTTACCTAGATGTGCACATTGTGATAGAGTGCCCTTAGAGTCCTTATGATAAAGAGTTGTTGCCAAGACATGGTCAATACAAGAATATCATGGATGTTGAAGTGGACGTCAGAATGCAATGAAGGATATAAGATATGCATGGATTGGTTGACAATTTGGACCCTTTGACTCTCCAAAATTGGGATGATGAGCAATGATGGGTGGATATGGAGATTCGATTGGGACCAAATTCTTGACATACCTTGTAGGTCACTCTTGAAGCTTTCTTTTGTATTGATGAGAATTTTTTTATGGATGAACTTCTCTTTTTGGTTTTTCCCCTTAGTTTTTTTGATTAATGGAGTGTGTTAAGGATGATTGCCTTTATTTTTCTTTGGTATCCATTTGAATTTTTCTTGTCCATTTTGCTTTGCTGATTCTTTTGCTTCAATAATTTTCTCTTTTCTTTGATATAGACCTTTTTCTTATGGTTGGTTCCAATTAGTGGGTGGAAAGATACATGGATGAGGATTCATGATATGAATGGTTGGAGTGCTGGTAGCAATTTCATCATAAGGACTCTTCATGGTTCCCATGTTGTCGTTTGCATTAGACAAAGTTGCCCCCAATATTATAGAGGTATCCTTAACATGATCATATTTTGTGATTGTTGTATAACCAATGCTTTGCTGCTCAAGTGTGTTGATCATCTTCATTGATTCCAAGACAATATGTTCTTGTAAACATAATCCTTTTCTCTGATATTGCTTGACATCCTCATACTTAATATCTTCAATTTGAATTTGGGATGTGTCATATTTTAATGCTTCTTCAAGAGGTGTTGATGATTCATAGTCCACGTAAAATTCTTCTTCATGGTCCATTTTTTATGTCTTCATAGGATGTTTTTGATTCACAATCCATGTAGAAGTCTTCTTCATGATCCATTTTTGATATTTCTGTGGATTATGCTATGCCTTGATCATGTGTAAGGATGTTAAGAGTAGGACACTCTTGTTCATTAGTAATGAAGTTGAGAGTAAGAGACTCTTGTTCCTCGGTAATGATATCAAGAGTATGAGACTCTTGTTTTGGATGAAGATCATCTACATGTCCATTAGGAGTAAGCATCTCATGGGTAGATATAGGAGTGGGTGATCTATGGATATGATCATTGTTTGTGAAATCTTGTATGGATTGGAAGATACCCATTAAATCATTGTAGTATCTTGGAGATTTGGATCCTTGCTCTTGACTTTTATCAAATTTATGTTCAACATCAGATTGGAATAGATCTATTAGATCTTGAGAAGAGATGGATCCTTGATTTTGACTAATTTCAAAATTGCTTTTGATATGATTTGGATCAAGTTCTTAACATGGGTCAATTTCAAAGGATGGATTATTTGCAAAGGGTTCTTGAATATGTTCATTATGCATGGGTATTTGTTTAATATTCTCTTGATCTTCAAGTGATTTTGGATCAAGTGTTGAATTAAGGATTTCTTCAATATTGGCAACCATGAGGTTGAATGATGTCAATTTGTCTTGGAAAGGACCATTGCTAGACTTTGGTGAAAGATGTTGATCATGCTTTGGAATAAATTCTTGAGGTATGCCATCTAAATCCTTGGGTGATGTAGAGACATTGTCAACATGATCATTGGTAGATGGATCTTGGGTGTTATCCTAAATAATTGAGGTAGAGATCTTGTCAATGTTTTCAACCATGAGATCAAATGATGTTAAGATTTATTGAAATGGATCATTATTATATTTTGGTGATGGATTTTGATCATGTTTGGGAAATGACTCTTGATGTATGTCAACTTCCTCATTGGATGAAGTAGAGACATCTTCAATGTGATCATTGATGGTTAAATCTTGATCATTGTCTTCAACAATTATTTCTCCTTGATCAATAAGGTCTTGGATGATATTTTTGAGTTGAATGCAACTTGATGTTTCATGACCTTTTGCTCTATGATACTCACAATAAGCTTTTTCCTTATTCCATGAGAGGTTAATGATAGAGTTGTAAGCACTTATCATTGGAAAAGTGACGAGTTTTGCATGAACTAGCTTGTTTAACACCGAATCGATTAGCTCCCCTAAAGGAGTGTATTCACGTTTGGTGATGGTGTTGTTATCTTATGAAATTTGTGATTTTTGTGGTGATTGTTGAGATTGATATTGTTGTTGTAGGGATAAATCTTGTTGTTGATGTTGTGTTTCTTGATATCCCATGTCTTGATGTTAGAGATCCGGTTGATGTTGTTGTTGATGCAATTTAATGTTTTGATGAGGAATGTATTGATTTGGAGATTGAGATGTTTGTTGGAGAAGTGTATCAGCTATTTTGGTAGGTGAATTTAGGGCAATTTGATGTTATATATTTTGATCTTGATGTTGATTTTAAAACCATTGATGTAGTTGATTTTGGTATGATTTTGAGGATGTGGTTGACGTTGCGGACACTGAATGATGTTTTGAGGTGTGAATGTATCCATCCCATAGTTTACCAAGTGCGAATTTGACATGTTCATATTTGATATGGTTGTGATTGGTATGTTCATTTTTGACATTGGTGAGATAACGTTGTTTTGGTGACGACTCATACTTTGATCATTTGATTGATAGACTTGTAAGTTTTGACCTTGATTTATATCTACCCTGTAACAAGATGTTCCAAGGTTTTGACCTTGATTTATATCTACCCTGTCATAAGATGTTCCCAGGTTTTGACCATGCATACCCATATTTGTTGTGTCATTGAAGCTTGTAGGATATGTTGACCCTATGTATGAATGGTATAGATGCGAGTTTGGATAAGTGATTGACATTGTCATGCTTTCAAGTTTGAATTCTAAAGACCTCTAGGGTAAATGTTTGAATGATATGAGACTATGTCAATTCTAGAAGGTTTTTGATGCACTTGTCCTTGTTGAAATGTCCTTGATTTATTTCCAATGACCACTTTGATAGGTTTCTAGGATCAATGTTGAACAATTTTGTGGATGGGTGAATGATGTGAAACTTTCAATTTTGACAAAATATAGACTCAAGCTGGATGTATTGTTAGATGATGTTTATGAGTTAGTTGATGTTGATGAAAACTTAGTCGAAGGGATTTGTTGTCACAATTTCAAGTTGTTTTGTGAAGTGAAATGTTTGGATGGTTTGATGTTGATGTTTGATTTGATTGATACTAATGTGATACCTAAGAGAAACTTTTAACAAGACCAAGGTGCTAAAAAACATGCATTTCCTTTTGAGTGTTTAAGAACCTAGAAGACCAAATGATTTTGATAAATAATTTTTGTATGGTGTTTTGATGTTTGATACCCAAAATTGTTTTGATAAAAACAACTTTAAGCATGAATTTCCTTCTTTGTTTTTGTTGTTTGAAACCAAGTAACCAAATTTTTTTGAATCAAGTAACCAAGGGAAACTTGCTTTGTGGGTTCAATTCTTAAAATATGATTTAGCATGAATTATTTTTACCACATAGAAGCCTTGATTATGAATTGTTTAAGACTAAGATGTCTACAACAAAGCAAGTTGTTTTCCAAAAAAGCTCAATTTATGAAAACAAAAGTGATAAATTATAGTTCCCTAGGTTTACTTTGACATAATGAGCAAAGATATGGACATAGATACTAGGAAGCACATTAAGATATTGTTTTGATAAAAAATAAAATATACTTAGATTCATGCAATAGTATAATGTCCTTTAAGTGCACTCAATTATGTTCAAAGGGTTTGAAGTTTAATCATAACCATGTTAATGTTTGTTTTGAGTGTTTGAATGATAAGAAATGTATTCACCAAATCAATAGGCAAGGGGGATATTTCAAAAGATTTCTTCCATAAAGCTTACTAAGAAAATTTTGATGACACAAATCAAGCACATTCTTAGCTAGTAGTAAAGGAACGTCTCCTCACAGTAGGCTTACCACTTGAAGGTTAATCCATATCCAAGGAATGGGTGAATAGGGTATGCCAAGGTCATGTACTACCTTGGCACCCCTAGCCTTGAAAGAGCGTGAACTCTAGCAAGACACCTTATGCCTCAACCATGGACCAGACATGGTAAGTAACTTCTCATGCCGATGCTATCATGATGCACTACTATGACTCGGTGCAATGACCAACTGGTCTTAGGATTCTAAATACAATGGCTTGTAGTGATTCAGTGAACACCTATGGTATAACGTCAAATGTGAGACATTAAAGCCTCTAATCAACCCTCATGTGGTCTATACACCCACATCTAAATTGACACGCATGGTATACATCACAGGATAATACTACTAGCTTTTGCTTTCGCACCTTTTATATAGCTCGCCTGAAAATGTGCTTGGAGGTTGCTTTGAGTTCTCCATTATGGGATGCATCTCAAGGAAGGCGCCCTCTACTAAAATAAAAAAAAGGAATTATATTTCTCTTCACCCAAGATCGCACGAAGTGCAAGGGGAGAGGATACGTAGCAAGCCTTGGGTTCCAATGAACAAATAGTGCAAACTCGAAGTGTTTCTCTTCACCCAAGATCACACTAGACGTGAGGGGAGAGGATACACACTACTAGTTTACCAAGCATAGAAGACACAACACACATTGTTCATTTTAGGTGCACCAAAAGATAAGTGTAAATGAATTTTAAGGCACCAAAAAGAAGTGTGAGATTTGTTTTGCTCAATTTTAAACCCCAAACCAAGGGGAGATTGCATGGTTCAATTTTAACTCCAAGTTGAAAAAGAAAGTTGAGTTGTTCATTGTTAAGCACCAAATTTAAAATGTGAGATGCATAAAATAAAGCTAACTCTAAGATTAATTCCAAATGTGTGTTGATAAACAAAAATATGAAATGCATAAAGTAAAGGTTATCTCTAAGATCACTTCCAAATGAGTGTTTAATAAATACTTTTCAAATTCTTCATGCTGCAAATGTTAGATGAAATCAAGAAAACAAGAAGATGTTAGTGTTAGACAAATGATTAAGCATCAAAACCCTACAACCTAGACCAAATTTCAATGTGAGTTAACTTTAGGTGCACCAAGGGAAAATTTAACTCTACAAAAACTGAAAACCACTTGCACCATTGTGAAGAGCACGAAATTCTAACCCATTTTAAAAAAAGCTCTGAAAAATACCATTGTATGACCAAGATATGGTCGTTTGAGGATGGAGTGCAAAAGTAGGAATGCAAGTGTGTGGCTATGTCATTTGCAAGTGTGTCGCTCTGTGTCATAGTGCATCAGACTGTCTCTTCAAGTGCATTGTAATTTTAAAATGTGTCACTCTATGTCATGCAAGTGTGTCAAACTGTCTCTTCAAGTGCACCACAATTTTCAAATGCGTCACTTTGTGTCATGCAAGTGCGTCATACTGTCTTTGCAAGTGCGTCACAATTTATGAATGTGTCGCTCTATTTACTGTACCTGTAAAACATGAGAAAACTCAAGCAAATTTGTTAAATCAGGGATGTGGGTCCCACCGGGCATGCCAAGTATATGAACATGAATAAAATGTAGATCAAATACACCTAGAATCACCTAATAAACTAAGAATTCAACCTAATTAACCCACATTCCCAATGAAATTCTTGAAATGCTAACTAAGAATCCATTAAAAATATGAAATAACATGAAATTGATCAAGGAAACCTAATTAAATGCTCAAACCTCATCCCATTGGGGGATTAGTGCTGACTTGATGTGGAAGGATCAACTCTTTCCTAACCCCATTGATGCAAAGCTTTGATTTGATATGTTGATGAAGATTGAACAACAAAATTGCTCAGAAATGATGAAAATGGATATGAATTTTTGCAGCATAAGAGTACTCAAATGATTTTTGGATATGAAATTGGCTATAGTGTAGTTGCTCAAATTCTTGTGGATGATTTTTCTCAGAAATGAGGGCTATTTATATGATTTTTAGGTGAATCAATGGCTAGGATCAATTTGGTTAATCAATGGATAGAATGGATGAGAGGGAATGACATGGATCAATGATCAAATGAAGGATCAAGATTAATCAATGCCATGGATCAATGGAATTAATCAAAGGCTCAAATTGATTGAGATAAACACAAATCCCATGATTTTAGGAAGAATGTTGGAAGATATTTCCATTTGGTGGGAAATATTTGAATTTGAATTGGAAGAATATTCTTGAGAATATTCTCTTGCAAGAGGGATAAGCTGGAGGAATTAGAAGATACTAGTCAATTAAATAATTAATATATTATTTAATTGTGCAAGATGAAAGAATTTAGGATTTTAATTAAACAATTAGCTCATTTACTTAAAAGGGTGGGATTAATGACCCTTAATCAAATAATTAAGATTATTTAATAAAATGAGAGAGTTAAGGGATTTACCCAAATAATTTGCATTATTTAATCAAAAATAGGATGAAAATTAGCATGAAAGAGGTGAATTAATCCAATAATGTTGATTATCCTATTAATAGAAGAAAATGATGAATTTAATTAAACAATCAAGATTATTTAATTAAATAGATGAAAGCGGTTGAATCGGGACAAAAAATGGTGTTAGTAGATCGAATCAAATGTGTGATATTGTTCAAGACAATTTTAAGTGTCTATAGGATCAATAGGGATTCCAACGAAGTCCTTCATATCTAAATTTATACGTCAAAAGCATAGGCAACAAAAACATTCTTCTAGTCATTTTTGTGGATGACATCATCATTACAAGTAGTGAGGCGCATTTGATTGAAGAAATCAAATGCAATTTGTGTAAGGGTTTTGACATGACAAAATTAGGCCTCCTACATTATTGCCTAGTGTAGAGGTTTGATAGATAGGTGGTGATATTTTTATTTCTCAGTCTAAATATGCCCAATGTTTGCTAGATAAGTTGAGAATGATAGATTGAAAAATCTCGTCTACACCTATGGAGAAAAGGTTGAAGCTTTCAGCCAAAATCGGCTCAAAGGTGATCAATGAGTTAGCATTCAGAAAACTAGTGGGAAATCTTATCTCTTACAACCACTATACCTATTTTGAGTTATGTTGTGAGTTACATTTACCATTTTATGAAAGCCCCAAAGGTAGAACATTGGGTTGCAATGAAGCGGGTACTAAGATATGTGAAATAGACACTTGACTTTGGCATTTGGTATAGAAAAAGCAAAGATCCTAGGCTAGTTGGGTTCCCAAATTTGAATTGTGCAAGTTTTGTTGATGATAGGAAATCCACTTTTGGATATGTTTTCAATCTTGGAATGGGTGCAGTCACATAGACTAGTAAGAAGCAATAGGCAATGACTCTTTCCTCGATAGAAGTAGTGTATTGGGGAACCGTCACAACATGTGAGGAAATATGTCTTCGAAGGATGCTTTTAGACATGCAAATGTCTTAAGTAGGGCCTTCACCCAGGTTGTTTTGTGACAATCAAGGGGCGCTAAAGCTTGCCAAGAATCTAGTCTTCCATGAGTGTACCAAACATGTGGAGCTTCATTGTCATTTCGATATGAAACTTTTAGAAGATGAATCAATGATGTTGTGGTATTGTCCAACTGAGGATCAAACTACAAACATTCTTACCAAGTCTTTGAGTCCTGACAAATTTGTAAAATTTTGAGATAAGCTTAGTGTAGTTAGTAGAATGACCATTAAGGGAAGGTATTAAAGTAATGTTTTATATTCTAATGGTCAAATAGGAATCTTCTTTAGTAAAGTTATGTTGAATTTTTGTTTTTACTACAAATTGTCATCCTTATCCTCTATGGATAAGATTTACCTTTTTGTTTTGAGTTGTCAATCATATCCTATGGCTTGTCATCCTTATCCTTTTTTGATAAGATATTTGTAAACCTATATAAGGATTCTTTTTCTCCTTATTTCTTAGTAGATTTTTATGCAATCATGTTTAACTTTTTGTGTGTTATTTTTTGTAATATTTTCTTCATATGCAAAATCTAAACAAGCAACATTAAAATCTTGTAGATGCACATTAGGATCTCCTTTTCCATAATACCATTCAAATATAGGTGCTACAAAACCAATGGGAAAAGTATATGTGACAACATCAAATGCAAAGAGTGTACATTGTGGAGGATGATATATTGTAGAATCATGCTTAGTAGGCAAGTCATCCATTAAGTTGATAAAATTCCTTCAATAGTGTACCTAAGGAAAAGCTAGGGATCGTACTGGTAAGAAGAGCATTAAAAACAATGTATGAGGTATAGTGGGGGGCAAGTGATATAAGGTAAAGTAATAGCAATAGAATGAAAGGCCACACTACACAAAAAAGTGGTCATGGAATGAGGAGGAGATGTGTGGGAAACATAAGTATATGGGTAATGGTAGTAGGTATATGGGATGGATGAGAGGTGAGCAAAACACTGTTATGGTAATGTATTGGTAACACTAGAGTGATGAACAAGAGTCACACTAGGAGAGGCAAATTAAGGTGGTAGAAGCTAAGGAAGTGGTAATGATATAAGGATCAAAGTAGGACAAAGGATCGATGGATACACCATTAGCATAAGCCAATAAAGTCCCAACACCATGAAGAATGTTCCTACTATAAGGAGTGCATATTAATGCATCAATAGCTAAATGGTGAGGAGATTCAACACTAGTAAGTGCATTAATAAGTACATTCATTTTGAGAGGTAGATCTTAGCCACATACAAGTCTCATGATCATAATCTTCTTTGTGTTTCTCAATAATAGGGGTAGAAATAGTAGTTCTTATGGCAACATCATGAGAAACATCATTTTCAGTGGATTGAGGCATTTGAGGATTTATGTGAAGACTTCTTAAGGGATGCAACAATGAGAATGAGACCTTGGCATGCAAATAAACTCATAAAATCCTATACAGAAAGGATATCAAGTATATTATAAAATCAAGAAAATGAGTGAGTCAAAAGTTATGCATGGGCATTTAGGACAAAACATAAGCATGTTGTTACATTTTTGTTCCCCTATGAAACTTTGCTTATAGTTAGTTATTTCTTGTCACATTTTCAATGCTAATTAAATTTCTCTCATGTCAATTTCCAAGATGGTTTTGCACTGATCTATTTTTTTAACGAACAAGTCTTGTAGGTTGTCTGAGGTTAAAATTTTCCAAGTTGAAAATGTTTCCTAATTGATGATAGCTCTAGCAATGGAATGAGAAGATAAGATCACCAAGTGCAATCTAAGACCGTCAAGATTGGTAGATAAAGTTATTTCAATGTCTTTTTCAAGCAATGTTATTAACACAAGGTAGTGACTAGCAAAGGTAAAGGAATAGAACAAGAGCAAGGTCATCTAATATTTTTCTTATAGAAATTGGAAAATTTGTTAAAGGAAAACAAGGTTAATGGAGAAGATGATAGTATCAAGGATGTGGTGCATCTTGAAGTGCCATATACCAACAAGAATTCTACTTAAAAAAAGGTGAGAACAAGTAAAAAATTCACCAAATAATTGAAGGCCATGTAAAATGACAATGGGCCACACTTTTTTAGTGGTCAAACTAGTGCAAAATGGTAAAAATGTGGCCGAGAGATTGGGAAAGTGCACCAAGGAAGAAATGCATCAAATTTAAGTTTTACAACTAATGGATGGTTGAGCTAGTTAAAAAGGGCCACCAAAGCGCTAGTGCCAATTCAAAAACACAACTTGCATGTTAGCAAAAACAATTAAATGAAAATCACACTTTTCAAGTCATGCCAATTTAAAATAGTGATTGGGGGTGGCAATTGTAAGAGTTGAGAAAATACAACTTCACAAACCCCGAAGATCACCTACATGCAAATAACCTGTCACAAAAAAAGAGATGGAGACAAACAAGCAAGGGTTCTCTGAAAACTAAAAATGTATATATCAGAGAGAATGAGAGAATGAATTGATATTGAAATACAATGGGATCAATCCTTATAAAAGGAGATCATGCAAACCCTAATAGGAAAAACCCTAATAGAAGCCCTAATAGGATAACATTTAATAATTAATATAATTATTAAATGTCATTATATGCAAACTAACGTGAAATCTTAAGAAGGGAATAAAGGTAACTTAATCAACATAATTAAGTTAAGACCTTTACTCTAACACCCCCCCTTAAGATGAGCAATAGTGCAGCTACAAACAAATGCAGAAAAGCAAAGGTAACTACAATGCAAGAAGGTAAACATGGGTCCCGACAACTAGGCCAGATTAGGTACCCAAATACAACCAAATCTCTGTAAAGAGGAGAAATAGATAAAACCTCATGAGAAAAAACTCTACTCCAAAAAAAGAAGAAGAAAACCAAGAAGAAGAACATCACTGAAGTAGAAGAAGCTGCAAACAACTGTCGAAAGATGACTGCTATGGTGCTGAAGAACCTCCGCTGAAGATAGGATGATCAGGAACAAGAAGACAATAATCTGCATAAGTGTCTATACGACACTACTCGAATCAGATGACAAACAAAGGCAAACACCTAGAACGAAGATGCAAATGGTACAAGAACCAATAGTCTAAAACACTGATCAACTGAGAATGGAAGATTCCTTCCAAGGTGAAACCAAGGAAGAATTAGCACAAACAATATAATAACCCCCCCATAATGTAGAGCCTGACAGATCCACTGAAATGATGTGCAACACCCTGTAGTGCATGAAGAAGTAGATACATCTGAAAGTGCGCAAGAAAGCACCTGCAACTGAAAAAGTGGTGTGCAAAACAAAGCACACATACATGAGGCTGGAATCATATGGATCCATGGTCGTCGTGGAGGGACACTCACCGGACAAAGGTGTGATGGCAAACAAAGGCAAACTACACAACCCCCCATGGTATGGATTCACTGTCGTCGTGGAGGGATACTCACCGGACAAAGATGTGATGGCAAAACAAAGGCAAACTACACAACCCCTCATGACACTTTATAATATTAGTGCGAGTACAAAATATGGCACAACCTTATGTGCAAAATCCCCAAAAGATGCATGTACAATAGTGTGGCACTTTATCTCAGTGTGTTTACATAAAAGATAGCTTACAAATGATGCTCAAAATGCTCAAAAAGGACAAAATGCTGGAAATACATGAAGAACAGCCAAGAACAAAGCATCCCATGCGAACAAAAAGTTTCCAAGAGCAAATATGTCCAAGTAATCCACCAGAGTGTGAAAACACAAATAACTGAATAAAAGATACCTAGAGTTAAATATGGAAAAATGGCATGAATAAAACTAAAGAGCTCTGAAATACGGTTCCAACGCCGCTAAGATTACAAAAAACGGAGAAACTGATCAAAAGATATGAGCTTGAGACTGAAAATAGCCCCTTTGTCTTCAACTGGCTGTAGAATGCACCAACAGAAAAAAGAAGTGATGAGACCCACACCACTGGAAAGATGAGAAAACCAGCTTTCCGACAATATCTCGTTTGCCAAAAAATGATATCGTATGCCCAAGTTACGGCCTCCGGAATAAATCAGCTCCAAAGAGGGAAAAAACCAGTGCTGGATTAAATTTGACGGTCATACGGCCGTCGCAGCAAAAACACTGTATTAAATTTGATGGCTAAACGACCATCACCGTAAAAGCACAACTGGACTTATTTTCAAAAAAAATGTTTTTTAAAAAATAAAAAACAATAAAAAAGTTTTTTGGTCGGCAGCCTGTACCGGGCCGCGGCTTGGCAGGTACCGCCGTCGACGGACTGTCAGATCGTCGGTCGGCAGAAGGCCGCTGGTGGTCGATAGTACGCCGACCGACGTATCGCAGGGCCCGCAGGCTTGCGGATGCAGGTACCCTCGTACCGGGCCGGCAAGCCCTTAAACTGCGAAAAAAGTTTGCTCTTTTTTTTTTTCTTGATTTTTTAATAATAAAAAAATCAATACAAAAACTGCATTTTGACAAATGTTTTTGCAAAATAAAAAAATTTGACGAAAAAATTTCCGAAAAACAGGTGGAATTTTTTTTTGAAAAATAAAATTTACCAGGCAGGCGACGGCCGTACGACGGTATTGCAAAAAAATTTTGCCTCAGATTTCGACTTTGTCCAAAAAGAACGAATGGGTAGTCAATTGAGGGGTTTTGGACCGTTGCGGACACAATGGCAATGTCCGTTTGAGCTGAAAATGCTTCAAAATTGCAGGTGTGCCCTAGATCAAGAAAACAAGCCCCAAACCCTTGAAGCTCCAAAAATCTTCAAAATAAGAACAGGAAGCTGCAGGTGTGGAGCTCTAATACCATGTAGGAGTTGAAAAAATACAACTTCACAAACCCCAAAGATCACCTGCATGCAAATAACCTGTCACAAAAGAAGAGATGGAGAGAAACAAGCAAGGGTTCTCTGAAAACTGAAAATGTATATATCAGAAAGAATGAGAGAATGAATTGATATTGAATACAATGGGATCAATCCTTATAAAAGGAGATCATGCAAACCCTAATAAAACCCTAATAGGAAAAAACCTAATAGAAGCCCTAATAGGATAATATTTAATAATTAATATAATTATTAAATGTCACTATATGCAAACTAACGTGAAATCTTAAGAAGGGAATAAAGGTAACTTAATCAACATAATTAAGTTAAGACCTTTACTCTAACAGCAATGATGTTGTAAAATGATGACCAACAAAGATAGGTTTAAGTGTCAAGTGAAATCACACTTTATCACTGACAATGTCGATGCAAAATTGCAATTCAAGTGGTTGAATGGTTATAAAATCACACGTATGGGGTGTTTTGGTAGCATGAAAAGAAGTAAAGATGTTGCATTTTACATGTGGTTATGCCACTTCAAAATGGCAACTCAACTAGTAGTAACTTCAAGGAACCATGACCATTCAAGTTTTAGATTTAAGACAAAAAAGAGTTGTGGCTTTTCTGTGGCAATACCACCTAAAACGTACAACTAGGAGGATAAGTCACCCAATTCAAATTCAAAAATCCAACACCTAGTTTCAATCTATTTAAGTTAGAACACTTAAGGGATGACACTGACTTATCTCAATTGAGCTATTTGGAGAAGAAAGTAGATTTAAAATAGTTGAAATGAGCCTATTTAGGCTGTTTGAAGTGTTTAGTGCCTCTTTTGCAATGGTTAAGGATTAGAGTCGCTTTAAAGCAACTTAAAATGCATAATTTTATTATTATTTTATTTTAAAACTTCTCTTAGAGAGCTTATAAATAAGTGCTTAGAGCACATAAATTATAATGAGAGATTGTGTTAGAGTTATACAACAAAAAAATCATTTAAATCCATGAAGTTAGATCATTGTGTTGTATTTATGATAGTTTGATAAATTAGCAATAAAAAAATTGTTTATCTTTGCACAACATCTATCATCCATCCTTCAAAGTAACTTTGTATGCTTGTAGGTTATTGTTCCTTTTCAATCTCATGCTTCATCCTATAATTGTTTGTGTTTCTTTCTTTGTTCAATCAATCCTATCGTTGTTTTGAGTCCACTAATATTTGTTTGAATCAATGGATCACATTCATGTTATAGTTTATTGATATAAATAGAAATACTCATGGTAAGATAAAGTAGTTTCAATCTTGTGATCTAGCCTTTAAGATAAAAAAGATAGGTCTAGTTTGTTTTCTCACATTTTATTTACAAGCAAAAACCCCATAAGATAAATTGTACAGTGTTCTCAAGTAGCAACCTAGTTTATTTGTTTTTTATTTTTGGAGTAGATTACATCAAAGAATTTTCCTTGCAAACTTGAAAGGGGGATTTTCTCACACACTATTTTGGTTAAATTGTCATAAAAAAGAAGAAAAATTAAAACACTAATAGTTTTTGGCCCCCACCATGAGGAAAAAGTTATTGAAAGTTATCTTTTCATGATAAATGACTATCTGAGTTCTTCAAGCTTTTGTTTTGCATCCTAATCTAAATTGGATTGAACAAAAATAAGAAGACATTTTGGATAGCCTAAGACACTTCACATTTGATCAAAAGAAAAGCCCTATTCATTGGAGAGCAACAATTGCCATACTAGATGAAAAGAAAGAAAAGTAGACCTTATAGACCAATTTTGCCTCCTCCTACTTGGATTTAAAAGAAACATAGCTCATAAAGTTTTACATGGTCTTTAAGGAAATTGAATCCTTCTAATCCTACTTTTCTAGTTTTTGAACAATCAACCTCACATAGAGAATCACTCCCATCTACTCCTAAACTCATCAAAGTATATTTTCTATTAGATAAACAACCTCTTGATCATACAATGGGTGATCACAAAAGCAACAATGACAATAGCATTCCACCTATTCCCTTAGCTTGAGGTAATAATAGTGGTTCTCTTCTGTTTCAAGCTTGTCATGATTTTTTTATGTACCTAAGGATTTGATATTATAATGTATTTAGGTGGAAGGAGATGTCAACATATGACACACATCCCTTAAGTTAGTTATATTGGGTCATGTGGATAACTTGTGTAATTAATTATAACAAGTAATGAATATGCCTTCATTGGGATTACCCCCTCCATTATGTTATTAGGAGGAGGTCTATATAAATGAGGCGATTATCATTGTAAGGATATGTGTTGAGTATGATATTGTATTTAGGATTTCTTAGAGATATAGCTTGGAGTGACGTATTCCATAAGGATTATTGGATGATGTTACCCTACCTCAAGGGTTTATTCTATTTTTGCATATATTGGATAATAGGGCATCATCGCCCACAAACATCTCATGTGGTATGCTTGATCTCTATTCTACATTACATTAGTACAATTATTATATATGTGAATCTTATCAATTCTTTCTCAAGGATACAAAAAGAAATTAATCAAATTCTATGATGATGACACTCAACATCTAAATGAGCACATATTGACATTTACTATAGCTTACAACACCTTGGGTGCTCCTCACAAAGATCTTGTGGTCCATTTTTTTTGTCAAACCATCAGTTGGAGAGAGAACTAAATGGCTCTACTATATTCCTTTGTGTTGCATCACTAGTTGGCCCCTTATGACTAAGAAATTATTAACCCGTTTTAAGCAAGCCAAAGACAATCACTTATTGTTTGCATAGTTGCCCAATTCCAAAAGCAACTACAATGAACACATGCAAGAGTTGATGCACAATTTAATCACCTTGTAGGAAGGATCAATAGAGCAATAAGGCCTTCACCCGAAATGCACCTTAAAGCATCAATTGCCCCAAAAAGACTTGCATTAGAGGTTCCTCCATATGAGAACACTATCAATTATTATTATTTCCACAATACAATAGATCATGATGCCAATGGATGCCTACAATGCATTGAATGTTGTAGCTAATTTCATTATTAGAAATTAACAATAAAGGTTGGTTTGGAAACCAAAATCTTTCTCCAAAAGAACTCGATGACAACTCTATAATATGTTTCATTTAAGATGAACCTTCCCATGATGAACAATGGATTGACCTCCAAAGTCATTCACTTGTCCTCACCCACTCCCAGAATCAAAGGATTGAAAAAGAGAAATTAAAAGAAATATTGGAGTAAATGAAAGTAAAATAAAAAGTAAATGCTATATTAGGGCCATCTTTGTCTCAAACTACCAAACAATCACAAGATCAGTTGAGGCTACCCCAAACTTTGATATTTTGGATTATATGGCTAAAACTAAGGTACATATATCTCATTTTTTTTTTTTTAGAATCATCTAGAACAACTCAAACAAGTGATCAACTAAGTTAAGAAGTCTAAACAACTCACCTTCAAAATTTGGTTGAGATGACTACAATTACTCAAAGCAAGATAACCAAAGTTAAAATAGAAACCAAAACCCTTCTATGTTTCATTGTACATAGGAGATTAAAAGCTAAACAATTGCATTCTAGATTTAGAAGCATTTGACGATATCATGCCCTTAATGGTAATGAATGCTCTAGGATTAACATGCACCGAGACTCTTAACAATTGCTACTCTTTGAAATCAAAATAAGTACTATTGGTATGTCAGCTCAAAGATGCAAAAGTTTCTTTAGCTAATTATCCCAAGAATAGAATTATGATGACCATACTAGTAGGACATATTCCTACAAGTTATGGAATATTTTTAAACATAAGTTTTGTAGACTTAGGCGATGAAATTTAACTCAACTGGTATTTTGCTAAGATCTCAATTGAAGGCAAGAAAGTTTGTCTTAAACCAAATCTCAAATCACCAACTACAATTCAAAATATCCAAGAGAAAACATCTTCTACAAGGAAACTAGAACAAGAACTTATATGATGAAGACTAAATTGAAGAAGTCTAGAGCTCTCAACCTATTTATTCAAAAGACGAGAGTGGAGTCAAAGAGAAAAAGATCTGGACTCTCCAATTTGATGGGAGTTGTTCAACTAATAGATTCAAAACCAATTTATTATTAATTTCTCAAGAAGGCAAGTTACATCCCTTCTCATCACACACAATAATGTTGTGTATGAAACTTTGCTTCTTGGGATGTGATGCAAAATATGTGGTGATAAAATTGCTCAAAGTTGAAGGTGATACATAATTGTTAGTGAAACAAAGCAAGGAACAATTTCAAATAAAAAACACTAGTTGCCACGTGTTAGTGTTTTTGTAGCTGCGTGAGGTATTTTCCTTAAGAATGAAGCTTCAAGGCAAGTCAACCTTTCTCTTATAAATCAAATATTATATTGTTTAGGTCGACTCAAGAGGAGAGCTCACCTATTTCTTGTATATATTGGAGATGGAGTCTCCACTTTATTAAATTAATTCATTCCATCTCAATTCGGTTGCCTATCACTTAAGGAGCAGATTCACACTCAAGGAGCAAATTTGAATTCAAGAAGAAGAGTTCATATTCTTGGTGACTAAGAATTTCACACTATCTATAAGTGTCGGTCTATTCGGCCTTTCTATTCAGTGTGATATTTCTGCACTATTATCTGATTTATAAGAGAATAATTTGCTGCTGGGTTTTTCCCTTGTGAAGGGTTCTCCCAAGATAAATTGTTGTGTTGGCTACTCTGTTGTTTCTTTTTCTTATTGTTCATTTTTGATCTGAAAATTTAACATGGTACTAAAGCGGGTTTAGGGAAGATTTGATTAGATTTGACTAAGCATTCTTCATTGAATACCATTCCCATTCAGAGCAGATCTTGAAGGCGAATTATTGCAGACCTAAGGGCAGACCTTGAACAAAGATTATTGCAAACCTAAGGAGGCGAATTATTGCAGACCTAAGGAGGTGAATTATTGCAGACCTAAGGGCAGACCTTGAAGGCGAATTATTGCAGACATAAGGGTAAACTTTGAAGGTGAATTTGTGCAGATCTAAAAATCAGATATTTGGAGGAGCAAATCTATAACAGAAACCTAGGGTACTTAGAAAAAGAACATGGTGACCGGTGTCAAGGTAGAAGATAGGCTTGATGAAGCTTCAAACTTCAACTATTGGAAACCTAGGGTACTCGTTGCCTTAGAGGAGAATGATCTTTTAGAATTCATAGAAAATGACATGCCTGAGCCATTTGAAGACACAAAGAAAATACGATGGAAGAAAAATGGTACGAAGGCTAGAAAGATCATGATAGACTCCATGATGGATCACCTAGTATCAATCATCTCCAAGATGAAGACATCTAAAGAAATGTTTGATACTCTAAAAGGACTTTATGAGATCAACAATACCAACAAAGCCCTTTCTTCAAGACAACAACTCATCATGTAAAAATGCCTAAAGAAGATTCAATCATTTCATTCTTTATGAAGATTTCAGATTTGAGAGATCAGTTGAGCACTATTGGGGATATAATTGCAGACAAAGATCTTGTTATGTTGGCACTAAATGGTCTTTCCCAATCTTGGGAACCTTTTATTCAGAGCATCAGTGGGAGATCCAAGTTGCCCAAGTTTGATCGCCTTCAAGCTAACTTTATTCAAGAAGAAACCAGATTGGCAGCAAGAGGAAATGGGTGAAACTCTCATAATGAAGAAAATCAAGTTCTTGCTGCACATGCTACTAGAGGCAAAGGAATAGAAGGAAAAAGAGGCACCTTCAAGAGGAATAGAGACAAAAATTCAGATTTTGTTCCAGAACCAAAGAAGGATCTCTCTCAAATTCAATGTTACAGGTGTGATAAGTATGGACACTTTGCTCGAGATTGCAAATTAAAGTTATCAAAACATGTTTCTATTGCAGAAATTGACGCAGAGACATCTCAAAAGGATTCCTATTCATCTCTACTCTTTCAAGTAATGTACAATCTGACAGTGATACTTGGTTGATAGATAGTGGTGCTTCACATCACATTTCAAGCTACAAAGAGCATCTTATAGACTTAGTAGAGAAAATGTCTAATTTATAGGTTATAATTGGAGATGATGCTAGTTATGCCGTAAAGGGAGCTGGGGCCACTTCCTTCCAACTAGACTCGGGTATCCCTCTTCAATTAAGTGATGTATTGTTCGTACTTGGGATCAAAAGGAACCTTGTCTGCATTTCAGCCTTGGAGGACAAAGGGTACAAGGTTGCCTAAGGAAAGGTTCTTGCATCGCCAAAGAACTCCAGCATAAATTCAGCTCGTGTGATTGGTATTCGTCAGGAGAGCCTATACAAATTGTCATTATGACCAGTTACTTCGAAGAGGAGGAAACCTTCAAGAGATCTAAAGGATACTTCTTGGAGGAGGAAATGACATTCAGAGGGAGTTAGATTCCAAGAATTCTAGGAACGAGTTGAGATCATGTCCAGGAAGTGGATTAAGGTTCTAGTGCTGAGGAAAGCAATCCAGCTCCAGAGGGAGTCACAACTTCATTAAGATGTATATTTCTCTAAGACGGAGAAATATGAGGTGAAAGCCCTTGTAATGTATATTTCTCTGAGACAGAGAAATATGAGGTGAAAGCCCTTGTACCGTATATTTCTCTGAGACAGAAAAATATGAGGTGAAAGCCCTTGTAGCGTATATTTCTCTGAGACGGAGAAATATGAGGTGAAAGCCCTTGTAGTGTATATTTCTTTGAGATGGAGAAATATGAGGTGAAAGCCCTTGTAGTGTATATTTCTTTGAGACTGAGAAATATGAGGTGAAAGCCCTTGTAATGTATATTTCTCTGAGACAGAGAAATATGAGGTGAAAACCCTTGTAATGTATATTTCTCTGAGACAGGAAATATGAGGTGAAAGCGCTTGTAGCATATATTTTTCTGAGACAAAGAAATATGAGGTGAAAGCCCTTGTAGCGCATATTTCTCTGAGACAAAGAAATATGAGGTGAAAGCCCTTGTAGCGCATATTTCTCTGAGACTGAGAAATATGAGGTGAAAGCCCTTGTAGTGTATATTTCTTTGAGATTGAGAAATATGAGGTGAAAGCCCTTGTACAGATCACATCTCTGAGACCGAGCTGTGTTTTTTACAATTGGGTGTAGCCATTGTGGATGTCCTGTTGAGAGAATCCATGACCAGATATTTGAAAATACCTCCCTAGCTAAGAGGGAGTATTAGTGTTTTTGTAGCTACGTGAGGTATTTTCCTTAAGAATGAAGCTTCAAGGCAAGGCGACCTTTCTATTATAAATCAAATATTATATTGTCTAGGTCAGCTCAAGAGGAGAGCTCACCTATGTCTTGTATATATTGGAGATGGAGTCTCCACTTTATTAAATCAATTCATTCCATCTCAATTCGGTTGCCTATCACTTAAGGAGCAGATTCACACTCAAGGAGCATATTCTAATTCAAGAAGAAGAGGTTATATTCTTGGTGACTAAGAATTTCACACTATCTTCAAGTGCTGGTCTATTCGGCCTTTCTAGGACCCGATTCAATGTGCTATTTGTGCACTATTATCTAATTTATAAGAGAATAATTTGTTGTTGGGTTTTTCCCTTATGAAGGGTTTTCCCAGGATAGATTGTTGTGTTGTCTACTCTGTTGATTCTTTTGCTTATTGTTCATTTCTGATCTGAAAATTTAACACCACGTTATAGAAATCAAGTGTAGGATGCTATGGAATTATTTGAGGCATTTGCAAGTTAACATATCCCATGAGAGTAAAACAATAGGGTAGATGCTTTAGTTGTTTTGGCCTCTTTGTTTTGCATGTCAAGTTTAGATCAAATATGCTCATAATTGAATGTGTATCAACCATCTACCCTGTGATGTAGATAACTGGCGAGCATTTAATGATGATCTACATGCATTGATTTTCATGAGAAGATAAATATTTTTTAGTTCTTCTACCTATAGGGAAATATTAATAGATACTAATGATCATCCAAAAGCCCATACATATTTTGAAAGTATCAAATTTAAGGGGACTAAGATTCCAAAGGGCTTCAAGTGTTTTTAGAAAACACATTCAATCAACATGACAAATATGTGAAAGATCATGTTTAGTCTTAATCACACACCTTAGCTAATTATGAGCAAATTAGCATTAGTGATTCTGATGAGCCAAGGATAGTCAATTTGGATAAATATTGCACAACTAAAGAAAATGAAATATATTAGGAGTTGTTCAAAAGATACAAATATACTTTAAGGCTTTCCAACCCAAAGAACTATCTCTTAGTATCCTACAAAGGTCATAGGTAAATTCGTTTTGACAAAAACATAGTCAATATAATCCATATTTAATTGGCACCATCTATAGTTGTAATGTCTCCCACAATTTGAATATTCAATATTTATCAGTTTCTAATCAACAATGTCCCATGAGTGCAAGGTGAGCAAGCAATGAGTAAGTATTGTTATTCACCACTTTCTAATCACGAGGAACTTGTAAAGACGAGGTGAGAGCATATGGTGAGTAAATAACGATTTTAATATTTCATTGAAATAAATATCAAAGCTCAAAAGATATAGCAATAGATTGCACAAATAACAAAAATCTTCACAAATATGTTGGTGTTTCAAATATATAGTACACAAATATGAGTCAAATCTAATTACACAATATAGTTTTGCTCCAAAAATATATAATATTAATTGATAAAACACAAAATAACTCAATACAACAAATTTTGTATGGGATTTGCCCTACAAAAACCAAAGGGATTCCATCTTCCAATCTCCAAATCCAAGGGGTTTTGTCCTTGAATTTTATTACTAAACATAAGGCTCAAACTGTAACAAAAAGTATGAAAATTGGCAATTGTTTCCAAGGCCAAGCAAGCACCTTACTTTATAGCAATAGGAGGCCCCACAAATTCCAATGCTTTATTTCCTATTCAAAAATAGTAATTAAAATATTAATGAGATTCCCTACCAAAATAGCCCCACTTTGTCTAAAACTCCTCATTAATTTCATGTCATTCAAACAATTTGTCATGATGATGTTGCTAAGCGTCTCAAGGATTATAACACTCTTTTATGAAAACTCACTCCCAAATATGCTAAAACTAAATATTATTTTATTTTAACTTCTACTTTTCCAACCCATGGCCCCTTCATTAAACATATTATAATATCCTTATCCGAAATTAAGGATTAGACCCGCATAACATAAATTAATCAAGTAGGGACATTACAACAATAAAATCCAAAAGATGTTAGACATTGATTCCACCTAGATTTCCACTATAGTTCATGTTAAGGAGAATGGAAAAATTAGAATCTATGTGGATTTCAAGAATCTCAATCAGCTTCTCTAAGAGATAATTATCCTTTGTCCATCATAGAACATATTTTGCAAAGCATCACTAAATTTGAGATGTCACTTTTTGATGAATTTTCCGGGTGGAAGGCCAACTTATAACAATGTTTACCACTTTGTAAGGGACGTTTGCATATGAAAGAATGTTGTATGGATTAGCAAATGTAAATGCAACTTTCAAAAGGCAATGGATTTGGCTTTTGGCGATTTAAGAGATAAAATTGTTGTATAGTGATTTGATTATATTTTCTAAGAAGAGGAATGATCACTTGATCATGGTGTTCAAATGCTATAGGTCTCATTGAATTTCAAAATCCAAGTCCACATTTGTTGCGATAGAAGGAACACTACTTGCTCATATTGTATAGCCTAAGGGGCAAAGGTTAATGCAAACAACGTTTAAGCAATTCAAAGCTTGTCCTTCCCATCCAACACAACTAGAGTTTGTTCTTTCTTTGACAAGATAAGTTTCCTTAGGAGGTTTGTCCCAACTTTTTGTCAAGATGACATGAAATATTACAAGTATGATGAAGAAAGTATCAACTTTCAAATCGATTGAGGAAGGAAAGAAGGCATTCAATTATATAAAGGAAGCAATTGGCAAGTCATTAGTTTCAATCCATCTTAATTTTTCAAAAGAATTTATCATATATTACTACGCTTCAAAATTAAGATTCCCACCACCTTGACTCAAAGGAACAAGGGCAATTCATTAGTTTCAATCCATCCTAATTTTTCAAAAGAATTTATCATATATTGCTATGCTTCAAAATTCAAGATGCCCACCACCTTGACTCAAAAGAACAAGGGCAATGTTGAATCACCCATTGCCCTTATTAGCTTTGATTTTAAAGATCATGAATTGAGATACACCCAATTGGAGAAACGTGCTTATGCAATGGTGTGTTGTCAAAAGTTTTTTTTCACATTCTTCATTCTCATGCAATAGTGATGGTAGCTAATCCAACAATTAAACCCATACTAACTTCATAGGAGTTGGGTTCCAAAAGAGGTAAATGGATTGCTAAGATTCAAGAATATGACCTAGAGATATAACCTACTATGTTGATTCTGAGAAGAGGCTTATGCTATTTGTAGAAGATGGAAACTTGAAAAGAGAAGATGACATGAAAACAAAGGAAGGGACAAGCTAGCCTTTGGTTTTGTTCATTGACTCAACAACTAAATGGTATCAAGACATTGCCTATTTTCTTTAATATGGCAGTTGTCTGAGACACATGGATGGTAAGCAATGAAGGAAGTTAAAATTACAGTTATTAAAAATAAGTAATCTAGAAAGATGTGTGGTAACAAACAACATCTAGATACTTCTTTACTAAGGTGTGTAAATAAAGAACAATAAACCAAGTTACTTTAAGGTTTTCATAATCAAGCTTGTAGTGATAATTTCTCATCCCATATCACAACATTCAAAAAAATTGTGCTCACTATTACTAGCCCACTTTATTCAAGGATGAATATGAATCGGTTCAAAGGTGTCATTCGTGTCAATAGTTTGTAGAGAAATTGAAGATGTAAGCTATACCTCAATCTTATGCTTATTGATGCTCCATTTCAATAGTCAAGTATTAATTTTGTTGGATTGATAAATCCAAATTCAAGCAAAGGGTACATTATGTGCTTATTGTGAAAAATTATTTCACCTAATGAGTTAAGTGGTTAGAGGCCATTCTCCTAAAAAAAGCAACATCTAATGTAGCTTGTAATTTCCTAAAATAATTATCTAGCTTTGAAGTGCCAAAGAAAATATCACCAACAATGCCATAATTTTTCATCAAAAGATATATTAAATTTTTGTTTGAATACAATACGATCTTGTCTCATTCATCAAATTACTATTTGCAAGGAAATGGACAAGCTAAATCCTCAAATAAGGACACTGTTACTATCATATGCAAGTTGGTAGAGGAAAATAAAAGAAAATGGCACATGAAATTATTTGATGCACTTTGGATTGATAAGCTCACACCAAAAAGAGGTATTAGGGCTTGACTATTTTCTATCATGTATGGGATAGAGATAGTATCACATATCTCCCATGAATTATCAACACTACAATTCACTTCAACTATGAAAAACACTAAATTAAATAATCCAATTTGGAAGCCTATTCTTTATCTCAAGCTTGAGGAGGATAGGACAAAAATAGTTGGCAAGATCATAGAACATCAAACAAGAGTGGATTTTATTTTTGATAAAAAGGCCCAACAAAGAGATTTTGTTGTTGAAGATTAGAATTTGCTATTGGATAAACATCATGAATCCAAGGGAATGCATGCAATTTTTAATTCTTTATGGCTCGGCTATTTCAAAATCAAACATGCTTCTGGAGATAATACATATTATATTGCCCATATGGATGATACACAACTACCCTTGCCTTTCAACAGACAATTTCTAGAACATTTCAACCCTTAAATTTGTGGGGTCTTTCCCTTTTTGTTTTGTGTTATTTTCCCCTTTCTCATGTTGTGAATCGTTATTGTATAATGTTTTCCCCCTTTATGCAACATGTTTTCTTATTGTTTCATTTTAGGTACTTTGTTTATGATAAGTGTTGGTTTTAGTTCGATTCTATTGCCCAAAGGATAAAGCATTGATTCCTTTTGTATCCCGAGAGATTCTAAAGTTCTCCTATGGCCTCAATTTGTCCCATGGTCCCTAGAAAGAGCCAATTGTTGGTAAATTTTATGTACCCCTATAAAACTTTATCTATAGTTATCTTTTTCTAGCCACATTGTTAATGCTAACTAAATTTCTCATGTAAAGTTGCAAGATGGTTTTGTCCTAGTGTAGTTTTCAAATTAACAAGTCTTGTAAGTTGTATGAGGTTGAAATTTTCCAAGTTGAAAATGTTTCTTGATTAATAATAGCGCCAGAACCTGAATGGGGAGATCACTAAGTGAAGACCAAGATTATCAAGATTGGAAAATAATTATTTCAATTTCTTAAATTAATATTATCAGCACAAGGTAGTGAATTGTTGAACATATGTTGTCATTGATGTCAAAGGAGTATTGTCCTTAATGACAAAAGAGTGTCAATTATGCTAGTTAGTTATGTCATTGATGCAATGGCATCCAAAAAATTGGAGAATGCATAATATTGCCATGCCATTTTAAGTTATGGATGTATATGGAGCTAGCTATAGTGATGGAGTTAGTTGAGGAATGTTTGTAGTATCATACTATATCTATTCATGTTGATGGAAGTGATTTGAAAGACTGATCTGAAATGTTTGAGGTAAGTTACCCAGACAATGAAAGAGATTGTTCTGGTAACATGTTTTGATCCACATTTCTTCATGAATGTGAGTTATGTCCTACTGTTTGAAAGGAGAGTATGTCTACACATGGTTTATCTTATTCCAAAGTTTTAAAAATTGAAGTTCATCAAGCAAAAAGTTTGAAGCGACAAAAGAGTCATTGTGCTAGTTAATTAACCAGGTTGATGTTCCAAATCGATGCGACAGAGGCTTGTAGAGTGTGCTCTTCGAAGGCAGTGTGTGGGTGACCTTTAGGACCAATTAAGTTTACATTGGGAACCGTGTAATATGTTATATCTTCTAGAGTAACATGTGGACTATTGGACTTGGCCTATTACATGTTTGGTTAAGGAGTTTTTGTGTGGCTGACTTACAAATATTATTTCGATGTTTTGGTCCAACATATGAATGAAATTGTAAATTTAATTCATATATATATGTCTAGGATCCGTCCTAAGATGTAGTAGTGGTTGCTAGAATGCTATGTAATTAGGGCTTTATTGTGAATATCAGAGTAATGTAATATAAGTTGCATTCCAATCATTGTGCATCATTATCAGAAGATCATATGTTGTATGGGAGAGTGTTTGAAGGTTGATCGAATCAAATATGAGTTGTGTTATTAGTCTTGAAGGTTCACAATTTATATATTTGTAACTTGATAGGACTGGTGTCTTACCTATTGAGTTGGTAGTCAGATCTTTGCATTAGGGATTGGTGTCTCCAATAGGTTGGTGACTACAAATATAATTGGGGATTGGTGTTTCAAGTAGGTTGGTGCTTACTTCATGATTGTAAGTGATTCATTATTTTGTGAGGCTGAATTTGGGCAGTGGACCCAAGTAGCCATTCTCACTATGGTTTTTCCCATCTTGAGTTTCCACGTATATTTGGTGTTCTCATGCGTGGATGTGTGTTTATGTTTATCATTTGAATAGTTGTTTTAATGATAAAATAAGATCTAGAAATGTTGCTAAGGATAATTTGGATTTGAAGTTGAGATTTTGCATATACAGATTCACACCCCCCTCCCCTGCTCTCTGTAAATTATGTGCCCTTCATGAATACCAAGGAAAATGAATGGAACAAAAGTAAGATAATTTGATTTCATTCTTATAAAGACTAGAAAAATTGCTAAGGAAAATAGGTTGAATGACAAGGATGTGGCATCTTTAGGTGGTACCAACCAACAAGAAGTTTATTTCAAACGCGATAAGAACATGTCAAAAATCAACAAAAGAATTGGAGACCACGTAAAATAACAATGGGTTGCATTTTTTCAATGGTCAAACTTGTCCAAAACAACAAAAAAGTGGTTAGGAATTTAGGAAAGCATGCCAAAGGAAAAATGCATCAAATTTAATTAAGTGTAACACTTTATGGACAGTCATGGCAATTAAAAAGGGTGACCAAAGTGGAAATGCTAGTATCAAAATGTGACCAACTTGTCACTTGTCAAAAAAAATAATTAAGTGAAAATCACACCTTTTGAAGTGGTTATGCAAATCTAAAATGGTGATTGGGGTGGTAATGATGTTATTAAACCACAACCAACAAAGATGGGTTTAAGTTTAAGTGAAATTGCACTTTTTTGCTAGCAATGCCAAAGTAAAACCATGATCCAAGCAATTGAATGGTCATAAAATTGCAATTGACAAGTATGGAGTGTATTGGTAGCAAGAAAGGAAGTAAAGACATCATGTTTCAAATTTAACTTCAAGAAACCATTCCCATTCAAGTTTCAAATTTATGAAAAAAAAGAGAATTGTGGTTTTCCCCAACAACACCATATAAATGAGCAACTGGGATGATAAGTCATTGAAGTCAATATTTTCATGCCAAATAAAAACAAGTCTTCAAGCTCAAAAAGTCAACGCCTAGTTTGAGTGTTAAAGCTACAACACTTAAAGGATGACATCACCTTATCTTAGTTGAGCTATTCGAAGAAGAAATTAAATTTAAAGTAGATAAAAGGAGTCTATTTCAAGCTCTTTGTATTATTTATTGCCTCTTTTGCAATGGTGGGGGATTAGGGTTGCTTTAAAGCAACTTTAAACGCCTTATTTTATTATTATTTTCCTTTAAAGCTTCTCTTCAAGAGCCAAGTGCCTTGAGCACATAGATGTAATGAGAGTTTTTGTTATTATTTTGCATAAGTTTTATTCAAAGCCGAGAAATTAGATGATTGTGTTAAAGTTGTGAGAGTTTGACAAGTTAGCAATAAAGAAGATCCATGTTTAACTTTGTGTAACATCTATCTCTTATCCTTCATAATAACCTTGTATGCTTTTGGGTTGTTTTTTCCTTTCAATCTCATGTTTCATTCCAATTGTTGTTGATCTTTTTTTCTTTGTACAATCAAACCTGCTAATGGTGTGAATCCATTGATCTTTTTATAATTAGTGGATAGCATCCATGTTGAATTTGTGTTATGGTTTTGCCGTATAAACAAAAATACTCATGGTAAGATAAAGTACTTTTAAACTTGTGCTCTAACCTCCTAGATCAATAGAATCTAGTTTGCTTTCTTGCATTTTATTTACATGCAAAACCCCTAGAAGATAAATTGTACATTGTGCATTAGTAGCAATCTAGTTTATTTGTTTTAGATTCTAGGTGTAGATTAGAATAGAGAGCTTCCCCTACAAATTTGAAGAGAGGACTTCCTCAAACACTGTTCTGATTTAAGTTTTCCTAAAAAAGACAAATTAAAACGCTAACAAGGTTAGCATCCAGCCTCTGGCCAATTCTTTATTTTAGGTTAAACTAAATATAAGTCTCTTATTATGACAAGTTACTTTCAGGTGAGAAAGGTTTTTACAATTTTAGTGTGCATGGATATAATCCTTGACAAAGGTCGACAGTAAAGAAAAATACAAATTTCATAAGAGATAACTGATGTCATATAAGAAGAGATAAAATCTTGGAAAAAGGTAAACATCGAAAAAGCACTTGAAATCATCGTTGAAAAACCTCGCCAATTGCAAGTACTCGGCAACTTAAATGAAGTGAAATGACCATTTTAGCGGCTGTGTGACTTTTTACCTGATCGCGTGAGTTTTTTTGCCAAAACTTGCCAAAAACTCGCAATTTTTTCGCAAAAACTTGCGAGTTTTTTTTCTGCAAGTAAATACTGGAAAAACTCGTTTTGTAAACAAAACTCACGAGTTTTTGGCAAGTCTTTCATCTATGCTTGAAATATCAAAATTTATGTACAAAAAAAAAGTAATGCTATTTCCTCAAACTGAAGAACTTAGACCATGGAAGAACGGAAACTTTCTAAATGAAATTGTTTTGGTTTACATTATCTAATACAAAATAAAAAACTCTTTAATCGATTGAAATTTTCAAATTTAATTCATCTCCAGATGCATGCAATAATACATGATAAGTTTCATAGGCATTCAACGAGGAAAATATATGGTAGTAATACCTCAAAAGAATTATACTCAAGAGGTCTCCAAACATCATAATGTATATTTCACTGTTGCCAGCTGGAAGCTATTTATAAGAGAGCCGTACCATGATGAGGTCAAAGAGTCAGTCAATTCAGACCTTTGTTTCCCAAAATAGAGTACATCGAGATTTAAATTTGGGCCCACATAGTGCTGACAATTATGTAGGGAACTAGATGAGCTCGACAATGATTGAATGCAAAATTAGTGGCTGTTAACAGAGTTAATCCACTGATCTACAAGAGCAAAGTTCATCGATGCAGCTGAGACGTGAACATTTCTAGTTTACATAGAATGTGTGATTCAATTGAAGTTTGATGGGCCTTAAGTAATTTGATTATTACATGTACTCTCTGAATTTTACTTGACAGACATTTCATATACAGAATTTGTAGTGTTTTTCCATGATGTCAAGACAGACGTCATTGACGATGCCCTTCTGGAAGTGGTACAATTTGGTAAAATGGAACAAGTCTTTTTGGCAGCCCATCGACTCCATCTTCTTCGTCATCATCGAATTCAAGCAGATAACTTCCAAAGACAAACCAGTTCATGTCAAAAAAAAGCCACGATTATGCAGGCTGGACAAAACTAAGCTGCAAGAATGCATACAACATAAAAGTTGCTTTATTCTTCTCTAAGCACAACCAATGAGAATTAAAGAATCTTTGGCAATTTTTAATACTATTGAGGCATTCTTTGCATTCTATATTTCCCTGGCCTAGATTGGGCTAAATGACATGCAGGCAAAAGTTAGAAGGGATTATGTCAAAAGTCCCACTGCAAGCTGTCGTAATGGAGAAATATGAAAAGCACTTTTTAAGCATGATAGCATGATTTCCAAGATGATAATCCAGCCAAATTTCCCGTTTTGTCAAGTCACATAAACATACAATGACAGCATGCCATCTGAAGAAAATACCATAAACTTAATAACTAAAATTAGCTTCAAAATCAAAACTACAAATTGAATGAAAAATTACATACAAACCAGAATTTATGTTCATAGGACTTGAATAGACAGAGGTTCTCTTAAGAGTGTGTTTCTTGTTTTGTTTCCATTTTATCTAAAATCGATATTGATACTGCAAGTTATGTCTGAGGAAGGTTTGTTGAAAATTTGACCTCCATCCTTACAATTTATTTTTGTGTTTTCTTAGTGTGATCTTCTCTTCTTCAACTCATATGCTTCTTTCAGATTTGATTTTTTTTTTCTCTTCAAACTACACAAATGAGTGGAACTGCTACGGGGCTACCATCTGTCTGTTTTGGCCAATAAAAGTTGCATCTTATCACAGAAATGTCTCTTTGAAAAACAGTTGTAAGTGGTCATTTTAATTAGCGTTACATTTATTTTCAAGAATTTGTGCCAGATTTAGGCAAGTTAAGGTACTTGATTGTAGTTATCCATATGCAACAATTAAGCCAACTACTAAAATCTGTCTACTCTGAGTTCTATCTTGTTTTGAGCATAGAAACGATTAATGTTATAGAATATTGGCTATACACTAGAGTTGAAAAAAGTATAACCCTATTCACAGATTGATATTGCCATAAAATCCTAGGACTCCGAAGAAATGGCAATACGGTAAAAAGATATCATGAAACCAAGATGTTTCTCTATATGCTTGAATCATATACATATTTGTAGTGAAGCTAGTCATGATTGTATAGATGTTGCTAAGCTGGAAACACACTAAATATACAGCAATTGAGAGGACTGAACTCTTTCTTGTAGATATAAAATGCAAGTGCATAGCTACTGAACTAGCACCTTTGCATAACTTCTCAAGAACTAAGAGCATGCATCCAGCATTCATTCAGCGTTTCTGTGTGGGAAACTATGCCTCAAAAGGAAACTCCATATAGCCAGCCAAACCTCCTACAAAGTCCAATCTGCAAATTTAATGCCATCTGTTCATAGTACCATTGCCTTCAGATCCATAGGAACATAATGCCTTGCACATGATTCCATCCCTTATTATATGTGTAGAGCCTGAGTGGACCCAATGGTGAAGGCCTGTACACTCCACAGAGGAGGCATAAGATCGATTCTGGCAGTGGGTTGAGTCACTATGCTTAGTTTGATGAATACCTCAGAAAAATAGGAAAACAATTCCCCTACAGGATTTCACAAAGGGCATCTCGTATACCAAAAGGTTGTCTTGCTTGATGGTGACAAGAAAAACTACCTTTACCTTTATCTATAAATCAGAGTACAAGACCCATTTATATTTTGCATAACTTCTCAAGAACTGAGAGCATGCATCCAGCATTCATTCAGCGTTTCTGTGTGGGAAACTATGCCTCAAAGGGAAATTACATATAGCCAGCCAAACCTCCTACAAAGTCCAATCTGCAAATTTAATGCTATCTGTTCATAGTACCATTGCCTTCAGATCAATAGGAAGATAATGCCTTGCACATGATTCCATCCCTTATTATATGGGTACAGCCTGAGTGGACCCGATGGTGAAGGCCTGTGCACTCCATAGAGGAGGCATAGGATCGATTCTGGCAGTGGGTTGAGTCACTATGCCTAGTTTGATGAATACCTCAAAAAAATAGGAAAACAATTCCCCAACAGGATTTCATATACCAAAGGGCATCTCGTATACCAAAATCTTGTCTTGCTTGATGGTGACAAGAAAAACTACCTTTACCTTTACCTATAAATCCGAGTACAAGACCCATTTATATTTTGGATTTCCTGTTAATATGATACACCATATCTCTACCATCCAGGTGGCAAGAGACACTAATAAGAAAAAAACAACATATGGACTATGATATCATAACAACCTAATCAAGATCAACATATTGCATGCCACAACAAACATCAAAGCCATCCACGAGACTACAATATCAAGTAATATGGCATTTTATGTACCAGTCCAAATGTTTTGCAATCCCCCATTCTCTGCATCGTATGCAGTATTCTCACATTTTCCAAAATAAAGCACGGCAGCAAAAAGTCAATTACTGCCTACTAGGATGATAATATATCAAATGGAGTCATGACTACCTCTAAAAAGTCTAACTAGTTCCTTGTCAAATGTTAATGTTAGCATTCCATTAGAAGAATAATTTTGCCCAATCTATAGGGCTCCTCAAAATTTAAATCACTCATGGAATTGAAAATTTCCCCACCTTCCTCATGGAAGGTAAACATAGACTGAGAGGCCAATGGCAACCAAGGAGCTAGTGGAGCAGGTGGTGCTCACAGGAATGATGAAGGCCTGTGGACCAAACCAAACCACATAGAGTAAACAGTCAGGATTACATAGAGTGCATGGCTGGCCTGGAACTACGGGGTCGATCCTTATGGAAATGAACTCCCAGATTCTGGCCTCATATATTCAAGTCAACAAAATAAAACCTTCTGAGCAATTGGCAATCAAGTCTCATTGTTAAGGAAATTGGATTCATTATGAGAAAATTTCAAAACTCTAGTGTATCATACATTATGAGAGAACATAATAAGGTAAAGGAACTCCATGTAAAGGTAACCGGTCCTTTGTATCCTAAAAAATTCCCCACAGCCGAAGACCATAAAGGAGTGGAGCACAGGCAGGTTCTCCAACTTCAGCACTTAATTCAAAAGGACAATGACTTACATTGGTTTGAAGTCAAACTTTTCTAGCCTAGCAAAGACTAGGCATCCACTTTTTTCCCCCAATGACCTTATGTTTTGGAGTAATTGCCCAATTTTTTAGCAAATAATGATGGTTTGCTTCATCTTGCATATATCAGTTTGCTTCACCTTGCATATATTTTTCGCAGTCAGATGGCCAAGGAAATTCTCAGCAAACTCAGTCAGGCAGGAACCAGGACTAATGACATTCTTGAGGAAAGTCAGAATACTGAGAGAACTATACCCTATAACGCATGCAACTTTGGACAGGTCCATCCTCATCACTGTCAGCAGCAGGGATTTCACAAATTCATTATGTACAGGATTTCTACAATAAACGATTTTGTATGGGAGGGAAATCGGTCTCAATGCTGCTTCATTTTCCCAACAGCCATTCAATCAGAATCCACCTGTTCAGCTGCTATTACTATAGCATTCCCAAGGAAATTACAACTTTTCATTACCCCTCTTCCCAAGGGCCTTTTGCTCTTTTTGATGGCCTACCTCAATATGAACCACTTGTTGTGATATCATGTTTGTCTCTGCAGACATTTCCCACAACGTCCTTCATTAGAGTTGCAAACAGGGACATCCAGTTAATACCAGTCCTCAACCTATCCAGAATCTATCACCAAAACTTTAGAGGAAGAAAATGAAAAATGTACACATAATATCAATCACTAAAAGAAGCCCTTTTTGGTTCTCACAAAATATCAGCTTTACAATTAATCACTAAAGGAAGACCCTTTTGGCATGCACAAAATATCGGCCTTCCGATATTAATCACTAAAAGGAGTCCCCCCTTTTCGCTCTCACAAAATATCAGTTTTCCAGCCATTTTATCAACATGATCCCTTAACTCTAGCAATTAATTGATTTAGATTACAGCTTATAACTAGGAAGTAAGCCAGGAATACAACCAAATAGCTATTGTGTTTGCTGGGTATAATCTTGCACCATTCCAGATATATAATGAAATCAAAACAATGGAGCCATTGTGCAGAATTTACTTTTACTATAACTAACTGTAAACAATAACTAAGAATCAATGATTCTACCAGGAATGTTTAAATACAAAGGGTTGGTGGCACTCGCATTTAAACAATTGTAGGCAGGCTAGGTAACATCCTATAAGAAAAATACAACACTAACCAGCACCTAGGATTTATTGGCTATCTATTATAAAACCTTGATCTGTTCTGAGTTGCGCCAAGCCACATACTCACCCTTGCAATGTTGGGCATGCCACTTGTTTTCCACCTTGCTACATTGCACCCGAATGCACAGATGTCACACCATCAGAATACATGCTCCAGTTTCACATCTCTGCACTAGTAGGAAGGAGGCATCTAGTGCAACTCCACATCCTGGACAGCTTGATTGGGCCAATGGGATTTGGCACACAACACCCAGACCTTCTTTATGGTTAAGATACCACATCGGAACATTGTGCCACCATTGTACCATATCAAACCACACTTCCACATCTCTTGTCACGTTGACACACTTTTCTGCATATCCTCTATGTGGAGGACTAACCATTACACCTATTGGAAAGTGACCAGTTAGTTGTTACTTAAACCTCAACTGTTTTGATGTAACTGTCATTTTCTTAAGGTAATATATACATCTATAGCATAAGTAGACTAGGAAGAATATAGAGCACAGATCTAGAGATCCATAATTAGCATCCAGGCATGGTCAGATAGCACAGGTGTAGCAAGAAGATAAGCAGTTATGCATCTCTCTTGAGAGTATGCCATTTGCATAACACATGAACTAATATATTTTCTTGTTTCAGTTCTATATCTCTCTTGTACATCTCTCTTCCTCTCATATAATTCTTGACTCTCTTGTATATCTCTCTTTCTCTTATATAATTCTTGACTCACTATCAACATTGCTTCCTCGTACAATACATCTAGATTCCACAATTTAGACTGTTGTCTTCAGGAGTCTCCCACGTATCCAGATTTAGAGTGTTGCCTGAAGATCAATTTTTTTGTTCACATGTCTGTTATTCTTAGTTGGAAGAAACATCCTCCTGACTAACTGCTTAATGAAGGGTGGGAGTGGAGTGGTCAAAACAAGCAGGTGAGATGGCTGGGCATTCCTTTTGCATTAAATTCTTCTATGAAGGGCATGTGAGCATGGGTGATGGATTAAATGGTTAAGAAATTGAAAAGGTGGCATAAGATTTTCTTTCTAATGCTGGAAGGTTTAAACTTTCAAGTGTGCCAAAATGTATTCTCCTCCTTTGCTTACTTCTCTTCTACATGGTTAGTCTACTCGTATGAAGTATTTTGAAAAGCTGGTTAGAGCTTTCCTTTGATCTGATGGGAATGCTGGAAAAAGAAGATGTGGTTAATTGGGATTGATGTTGCAAACCTAGTAGCATGAGGGGTATGGGTCTAAAGAACTCGTACATTCATGGTGTTTCACTTGCAATGAAGTGGATTCTTAAAGTTCTCAACAGCTGAGCCTTGGAAAGTTCTGGTGAGGCATTATATTTTTAGTGGCTATCCTAAATCTTAACCTAATTGGAAAGGACTTGGCTTTATCAACCTTTTGTTTGGGAAGTTTAAAATCCATAGTAGCGGATCTTTGGTGTTTAGTTCAATCTAGAAGGCTTGAGAACATGTTAAAAAAATTATCGTGGAATGGGATGTGGGTAATACCAGAAATGACCCCTTTTCCCCTGTCAAGTCTACCTGGTGGTCTTTTCAAATTAATGGCAAGCCTCTTGCATTGCATAAGGGATGTTCCACTCTTGAATGGTTCAATAATGGTATAAGAATTTTTGGCCAAATTATCAAGGAAAATAGTATACAATTATCCCTTGGGATACCCTAAGCATTAGGTTTGATATCCCTGATTCTCAGGAAAGAACATTTTCTTTAATAAAGAATATTGTGGGGAATAATTGCCTAGTTTGGTAAAGGAACTATGACACTAGGTTGTGGCATAATTTTTCTTGGTCTTGTGGCAGCAAACTGGTTGAAGCTTTTGTTAAGAATGTCTATCATATACTTCCAAAATTTGACAACTTCCATGCTCACTTCAACTCCCTTTGGCGGGTTAATATCTCAAGGGCTATGTAGACATCCAGGCCCATTAATGTTTGGTTTAAATTCTGTGAACCTAAAAAATATTTTTTAGACGGTTCTTACCATGTAGGAAGTTGGATGTGGAGGAATGCTTGTCTACAGAGAATATTTTGTGTTTAGTTTGTGGGCATAGGGAGTCCATTGTGCATCTCTTCTTTGATTGAAGTTTTGCTAAGGCTGTTTGGAATTGTTCCATACCTGTTTAGTCTAAGTGGGCTAGTGTTAAAGATATTACTAGGTGGGATATTCTTTTTGGGTCATTTGAGACAATATATGGTTTATTCTTTCCACAAAGGTGCTTTGGTTTATTTGATCACACAAAAATGAGCATGTTTTTCAAGATGAATGCAAGAGTGTTATTGGCTTTTGTAAAAAGCATAGTTACGAGACTCAGACTCAGCACGGACTCAACGAGGGTGACTCGACTCGGGACTCGGCGCAAACTCGGAAAAATGAAAAAACCCTAGAAATTTAGAGATTTTTAAGGATTTAAAACTTGTTTCTGTAATTGTAATCAAATCTGATCAAATGGGATCCTAAAGAAACACTAAGATTAAACTAAGGTCTGAAAATCTGTGTAACAAAGTTCTAATTCAAAAATGTGATTTCCAGATTTCTTCTCTAATTGTGATTTCCAAATTTCTTCTAAATGCGAATGTGCTGATTGCAGAACATTAATTGATTTTGATGTTTGCATTCAATGTTGGAATTCCTATTTGAATGTAGAGAGGCTCACATCCAAGGGATGCGTCCCTTGAGAGGACGTGTCTCCACATGTAGAGACACGTCCGCTCAAAGGACATGTCCCTTTGGGCGCGTGGGCCTTCTCTACAGCCGAACATCAGTTAGCTTAACTAACTTAACACATATACCCCCTCACACATGGCGGATATATATCATAAGAATTCCAATTTTAATTTCAATATGAATTTCGAAAATCATTTATTAAAATTCGATTTTATACATGCATTATAAAATTCGATTTTACTTATTTTAGAAATATTAAATATGAAGAGCAATTTATCATATATAAAAGATGAAGGTGTTTATAGCGATCATGTTTTATATCTGACCAAAGCTACAATTCATCAACACTCCCTCTTAGCTAGGGAAGATATTTCAAATCAAATAAGTCAAGATATCACCTTCACACGTGATATCGAAGATATGATATGTTTTCTCAATGTTGTCAAGTCACATGACATTCTTCATAACACATCTTCATTATTCAACACTCCCTCTTTAACTAGGGAGGATAACTTCCAAAAGTGATATCACCTAACTCATGATATCAGAAGATATGGTATGCTTCTAAAAGTGTCAAGTCACATGACATTCTCCATAACACATCTTTATTATTCAACACTCCCTCTTTAACTAGGGAGGATAACTTCCAAAAGTGATATCACCTAACTCGTGATATCAGAAGATATGGTATGCTTCTGAAAGTCTCAAGTCACATGACATTCTCCATAACACATCTTTATTATTATGGTATGTGCACTGACATCAAGTCACATGATGTCTACCATAATTCATGGCATATCCACGGATATAAATATCCACCATGATTATCTCTTAAGGATCACAATGATCTTCAGATATCAAGTCTCATGATATCCATCAAGGTGTCCAAGAGATACTATCATGACATGTCCACATATATCAAGTCACATGATATCTATCATGATAGTTCATCATTGTAGAGTCGTCACTTTACAATGTCAAATACAAGTGTTCATTATCAGAAAGATCGTCACCTTTCGATAATGTACACAGGGGGAGTAGGCCCATAAAGTCATGGAGTCACACACATGACAAAAGAGTTTACACATTAAACATCTTTATATATTAGTACAATTTATAAACAATTTGTATTTCAAACATAAATAACAAATTACATTTCAACCATACCAAGTTTCTTCCTGAAGTGCTCTACCTTGATCCGGGAGAGAGGCTTGGTGAGAATGTCTGCAGTTTGATCATTTGTACTAATATACTCCAACTGGATCACTTTCCTTTCCACCATATCTCTTACATAATGATAGGGGATCTCAATGTGCTTAGATCTGTCATGAAAGATAGGATTCACAAAGAGTTTTATACAACTCTGATTATCACAATGAATAATTGTAGGATTCAAGGGCTCACCAAGGAGTCCCACAAGCAATTTACGAAGCCACACTGCTTCTCTTGCTCCCATTGAGGCTGCAATGTATTCAGCTTCTGTTGAGCTCTGTGCAGCTGAAGATTGTTTTCTGCAAATCCAGGAGATCATAGCCGATCCTAAATTGAAGCAACATCCTGATGTGCTTTTCCGATCGGTTACACTTCCAACCCAATCTGAATCAGAGTACCCATGTAGATCTAGTTTCCTGTAAAGAAGACCATATCCAATAGTGCCTTGAAGATATCTCAAAATATGTTTCACAGCCATTAAGTGAATTTCCTTTGGTTCACACATGAACTGGCTGAGAACATTTACTGCATAGCAAATATCAGGTCTGGTGTTAACCAGATACATCAAGGATCCAATCATTTTTCTGTAAAGGGATAGATCTGCACATTTGGATTCTGCTACTGCTTCTTTCAATTTGTGAAGGTTGGTTTCCATAGGTGTAGACATCGGTCTATAGTCCAACATTCCAAATCTTTTTAGAATGTCAATAGTATACTTCCCTTGATTTAGTATAATGCCTTCTGATTTCTGCCATACTTCCAAACCAAGGAAGTAGTGTAGAATACCCAAGTCTTTCATGTCAAATTCAGAAATTAGATCCTATTTCCCTTGAGCAATGAGGTGATCTTCTCTTGTTATCAGCAGGTCATCAACATATAAAATAATTATAAACATATCACCTTTGATTACCTTGAAGTAGAGAGTGGAGTCAACATCATTTTTGGAAAATCCTAATCCCAAGAGATAGCTGTCAATTCTTTCATACCAGACCCTAGGAGCCTGTCTAAGTCCATAGAGAGCTTCCTTCAGCTTGCACACATGTGAGTTAGATTTATGTATCACAAAACCTTCAGGCTGTTCCAGATAGACTTCCTCTTCAATGGTTCCATTCAGGAAGGCAGTTTTCACATCCATTTGATGAATCTTCCAGCCTTTAGCTGTTGCAATGGCTAATACTGCTCTTACTGATGTGTAATGGGCAACAAGTGCAAATGTTTCTTCATAATGAATGCCTTCCTTTTTGAGAAAAACTTCTAGCCACAAAACGTGCTTTATGTTTTTCTATACGGCCATCAGGAGCATGCTTGATTTTGAAGAGCCATTTAGAAGAGACAACAAATTTCTCTTTTGGTCTAGGCACTATGTCCCATACATCATTCTTTAGGATGGACTGATATTCCTCCGTCATTGCATCCTTCCAAGCTTGATGTCTGAAGGCTTCTGTAACATTGGCAGGTTCTGAGTTTATGATTTTCTTCATTAAAGCAACATAGCTAGAGAACCATTTGGGTCTTTTACTCTCCCTGAATGTTCCTTTGGGTGCTGTATGATCCTCGGCTTCTTTGATCATCTTCCTGGCCCAAAGTGGTCTCTTTCTGCCATTGTCATTTGTATTCTCATCTGATTTAGAAGGTAGTTCATGTGGCATTTCCTCAGGATGCTCCCTCTGAATCTCAGGAGCAGGTTCCTCTTCAGGTACTCTAGGGGAGTAGGTTTCTATCTCACTAGAACTTCTTGCCTTCTTGAATGGTTTCAATGTTTAGGTCAAGCAACTTGTGAACTCCCTCTTAATTACAACACTCATGCAAAATTCCTTAAATTTTAGAGGTGTAGGTTTCTATTATCCGTCTTTTAAGGTTTTATTTTCTTTCCTAAGACACAACCTTTACAAGTTCCTTTATGGGATGGTTTTAGACTTCGGTGCATAGTTTGTAAAGGTACCCTTGTCTTACACCAATAGTTTGAGCTTTCTTAATAGTTGAGTTTTTAGGCCATGCTAGAATTTTCCCATCCATAAGGGTAACTCTATATCCATTTGTTTTTCCTAGAACACAAGGTCTTCAGATTCATGATCTGAATTTGTCTTTCCTACTTTGGCAAAAGATGCTTGTTGTTTAGATCTGTTAGGGCACTTCATTGCATAGTGACCATATTGATCACATCTAAAGCATTGCACTTGAGAGATGTCTTTCTTTTTAAAGATTCCTTTCCATTGGAATTTCACTTTCTTTTAAAAAATCCTCTCTGGTAGGAGTTTTTCTTATTCCTTTTATTAGACGATGTGTTGAGTACATGAATGTCTTCATCTAAGTTCTTATGTTTATTTTCTTTTGTGGAGAGTCTTGTTTCTTCTTGAAGGCAGTTAGTTCTTAGCCTATCAAACTTAGGGAGTTTGGATCTTGCACTTATTCCTTGAACAAATGACTCCCATGAGTTTGGAAGGCCTCCTAGTGCAATTAGAGTTAACTCTTTGCTATCAATCTGATATCCAATTGTGGATAATTGATCCCTTAGTTCAATGATCCTCATGAAGTATGCGTTGATTGATTCTCCTTTGTTTATTTGAGCATTGTTGATTTGCCTCTTTAATGCAAGAGTCCTACTGGTGTTGTTCATCTCATAGATACTCTCGAGGGATTTGAACATTTGATATGCACTCTCATGTTTTGCTAAGATAGGCACTATATGATCCCTAACTGCATCTACAAGGATTTTCATGGCTCTTTCATTGTTTTCAATCCATTGATTTTTCTCAGGTTCAGCCTCAGGTTCCCTTTTATTTTCTCTCACAAGTGAGTCTAGTTTATTCTCTTTTAGGATCATCATGATTCTAAATTTCCATGATGTAAAGTTATCTGCTCCTGCAAGACGATCTTCAAATCTGATCACAGTTGACATTATGAAGAATGTGATGTGAATTCGATTTTAGAAAATACAAATTTCTTGAGCAATCTGATTTTAGATTTGATTTGGATTCACACAATGTGGCTCTAATACCATGTAATTGTAATCAAATCTGATCAAATGGGATCCTAAAGAAACACTAAGATTAAACTGAGGTCTGAAAATCTGTGTAAGAAAGTTCTAATTCAAAAATGTGATTTCCAGATTTCTTCTAAATGCGAATGTGCTGATTGCAGAACATTAATTGATTTTGATGTTTGCATTCAATGTTGGAATTCCTATTTGAATGTAGAGAGGCTCGCATCCAAGGGATGCGTCCCTTGAGAGGACGTGTCTCCACATGTGGAGACACGTCCGCTCAAAGGACGTGTCCCTTTGGGAGTGCGGGCCTTCTCTACAGCCGAACATCAGTTAGCTTAACTAACTTAACACATATACCCCCTCACACATGGCGGATATATATCATAAGAATTCTGATTTTACTTATTTTAGAAATATTAAATATGAAGAGCAATTTATCATATATAAAAGATGAAGGTGTTTATAGCGATCATAGTTTTATATCTGACCAAAGCTACAATTCATCAACGGTTTCAAGCACCCTTTTTAAAAACGGGGTTAAGGGGTAGCGCCCCTCGCAGGGTCCCATCATTTTGCATTCACAATAAGTTAAAAAACCTTCATGGCCTACATCATTTTGCATTCACAATTAGTTAAAAAACCTTCATGGCCTACATCATTTTGCATTCACAATAAGTTAAAAAACCTTCATGGCCTACATCATTTTGCATTCACAATAAGTAAAAGAAAAAACAAGTTTTAACTTTAAATTTCATGTAATTTTTGCACTTTTCAAACCTACCTGCCGAGTCCTGCTGACAGGACTCGTCTAGACTTGGCGAGTCCGACGAGTTTGCCAGACTCGACGAGTCCAACCAGGACTCGGCCAAGTCTGAGTCCGAGCCCCCAAAACTCGGCCAGGTGCACTCGACTCGGGACTCGCCGAGTCCTGGTGAGACTCACCAAGTCTCGTCATAGTTTCTCTCATTTTATTGCAGCTTTGTGAACAGGTTAATAAGTCTAACAAGGAAATCTAGCAGATTGTTGAAGCACATTTGAAGACCAAGGCTGAGTTAAGATCTGTTGGTGGAGATAGCAGTGCTAAGGGTGTCATGGTTGGGAGCTGTGATGGTAATTCTAAAAATGTTGCAGCGACCTCTTACAAAGGTTTGATATCTCTGAGTTTGGGGACTGATGATATCCATGTCTTTGCTTTTCCGAAGTGGTGGAATAGAAAATGCATGGTGCATCCAGTCCAGGACCTGGCCCATAAGATTGTTGACATCATTTAAGCTGAAGAAAAGATTGAGAAGGCAAATAAGAAGAAGAATGATAGACTGTGATTTATATGGATCTTTCTTGTGACAGACTCTTTTTCTTACTGATATTTTGTATTCTAGATGGTGAAAATGTCGTTTTGTTGCTGCTGGTATGATTAACTAGAGCCTTGTTGGTGCTGATATATATTTGATACCATATTACTGTTAGCCTTTATGGCTGAGAAACCTTTTCTAGTTGTTTTTTAATGGCTACATACCTTGTTTGGGTTTGTAATGAGTTCTATAGTCTTAGTTATTTGGGATTCTGCAAGTGTCTTTGATTAGTACTTCTGGTCACATTGATACTCTCTGAGCTGTATTTCTACACTTTTCCAATATAAAAAAGTTATGAAACTGAGCTTACTGGTATATCCCTGGGTTTTGCAAAAGGAAATGAATATTATCTCCTTGCACATATGTTGCTGTTGGACTTTGTTTTGGGGAACTAAATATTCCTTTCCCAAGTGCCATTATCCTCTCTCTTATGCTTAACATCTCTTGCTTTGACAGTTAAAGTGCTTTATTAGGATATTCGACATTTTCCTTACATGGACATTTCCCTTTCAACTTATCAACTAAATATTTTATTATAAGAGAATTATTTTATTAATTGATTCACTTTTTTGTATAAGTGAGAACTTGCATGTATGACACATATGTAATTAATCATTTCTCTTTTTAGATAATATTAATGGGATTCTATTCAAGGGCCCTAGCCCTTCTAAACAAGAGATAATATCAAAGCTAAAACTGCATTAATAGCCCCTGTACCTGTGTACAAGGTGAAATATAACAAGCAGCGAAAACAACAAAAACCACCCATAGACAGGGGCTACATAACACCAAAACTCTACACTAGGCTGATATACTGAACAGAAGCAAACAAAAAATAAGCACCACAAGAAAACTACACCCACATGCCACAGATTTATTTCAGTCTGGCATGTTGAGGTGATCAAAGGTATCAAATTTCATGGGATCAAGAATGTTATAGGTCTGAAGATGCTACCGGTGGAGCTAGTGAATGTGTCGAGCAATGGCATATATAGTAGGGCTTTTGACTGTTGGAAGTGTCCTCTAAATAAGATCTTAGCCGCCAATTCAAACTAAATTTTCTTTGCTTCTTGAATCACTATATTGGAATCTCCTATATCTGTGGAATCCCTGCCACATAAATTGCTTTTGTTCTTGTATGGAGAGCCTCCCATTCTGCCTTGTTATTATTTTTCGATCCAACATGCAAAGAACATCCCATCAATATAACACCTAACAAATCCTTGACAACAAATCATGCTCCTACTACATGCGTATTAACTTTGAAGGCTCCATCAAAATTCAATTTGACCCTATCCAGTTCTCTTTTCTACTTTTTTTCACTTTGGCTATTACCCCATGAAAGAGAACACATATATAATTAATCATTTATTACTATTAACTTACTAATATCTCATGTATTGGTATTCATATACACTAGTGTTCATAAACCATATCCATAAATAAAAATAAGTTGACCACTACATAATGTATTCAGTGAACTTTGAATCTCAGCCCTTGGGGTTCTTTGCACTCTAGGACAATTGTCTCCATTTGTCTGAGATCCCAAAGCTAACCCTGCAAAACATTGTTTGATTCTAGACTACAATCAAACCAATAAATCGTTACACCATGGCATCAGGTTGATCACACCTTCCCCCCCCTCCCCAGGGGTCTAATCCTCATTGAAATGGTTTATTCCCTATGAATTTTTGGCATCTCAGCATATTAGGCTTGAAGTATTGCACATAATTAATGCTTGGTTCACATGAGTCGAGCACCCAAGTGGGTGACACATAGGAATTCAAAGCAAAAAATGCCACTAATGCTTCAAAAAAATTATTAGCTGATTTTCATTAAGTTTTATTTAGTGGAACTTTAAGGGCATTACATGACTATTGTATCTTAACCAAACTTTGTATGATGATTTTAACATAAACTTAGTAGAGAATATATGTCTTCATAATCAAACACTTGCCATCCAGATACACCTAATCTACTTTAAAAGTCAGAATTAATTTGAATTTGAAATCTACTCAGATCTCATGGGCAAGGACGACATATTAGGTTGAAGACTTCACAATGCTTCAGCTAAGCTTAAAGATTTTTAGAGAAGCAAGGATAATAGATGAACAGCAATTCACAAATTAAAATGTACTGTGAAGGGAAAGTCCTCCTCAAATATTGTCTTTGGAATGAATAAATAAGTCAAAAACTATTTCTGAAAAGATAAAATATTGACCAAATTGATTATTTACTTCTTTTCTTTATCAAATTCAATTCTAACAAGGGAAACCTTATAACATTGAATTAAATTGATTAATTGTATCCAGATGTGAATTTTTTAGAATGATAAACAAGGAATATATATGCATCTGACAATCAGGTTCCACAAAGAGACATAACTGATATTTTCCCTAGTAGCTTCATGTTAAATTGGCAAAATACAAACAGTAAACATTTAGTTGAAAAGTTCACAAAGATTGGAGAATTGTTGAAGAATAACCTAAAAATGCATTATGTAATCTACAAAGTAAACAATATGAATTGGCAGATACATCACATTCTTGCAATATTATTTTTGGTAATTTCATTACAGGATACGACACTGGAACAAAGATTTAAGGATATAAGGATATAAGCAAGAATCTTTCTTGGTTTTGGATTGTCTTGGTGTTTAAGACCTTGAAAATCCAGCTGAGGAGCAAGACTCGCATCAATTTATCAAATCCCATTAAAAATTAGAGGATAGGATAATGCAGTTCAATCCTACAATCAATTTCAAATTGAAAATTTTGATTTGGTTATCTAAATTGCATATATAATTTGGATATTGTGTCTCACAAGTCAAGTATCTAAAGAAAAAGGCAGACCCAATTAAGATTAGCCATCCTATTATTGTTTAGAAAGATTCTAGATGTGACCTGTTGGACACATTAATTCCCCTGCAGACTGATTTGCATAAAGATCTTGGACTTGAATCAAAATAAGCAGCCACACAGCCATACAACGGTAAGAGAAAATTTACAACATTGATTGTCATGCATTACAACTCACCGTGAGATTATTCACTTCCAGATGGTTTTTATGCAGAACCTTTGGTATTTCCTAGTAATAAGCAAGAAAAGATCAACTTACTTGTCAGTTTTCTTCTGGAATTTTTATGAGCATGATGATCATCCAATAGCAATACAACCCCATCAATTTTCCATTCAAGAAGGTAAAGTGTCAGTATCATGGAAGCAAAATACACTATGAATTGTAACTTAAAATCTTTGAGCAACTTTAATGACAATATTGAATTGTCTAAATGTGTTAATGAAACTAAGTACATGCATCTTTTCAATTGTTACCTTCCGTATGTCCATAAACTATGTTTGCAGATATAAAACTATTAGAATGTCATTTGGTTGCATTAAATCACAGGACATTGTGAAAGCCTTTTCATTGATGCTACATGCAACATAATAAATAGACTGCAACCTTCAAATCAATATGAATATAACTGTAAAACTTTGAAAAATTATCAACATTGCAAGTTATGAAATGAATATGCATTATTTATATGTTCTGATTCCATCACCAGTTGGATTTCTCTATAGTAAAGCATAAAGATTTAATTCCAGATTAGATATAGAGATATTCTCAAAATTAAAGTCTCAGTTTATGCTAAATAGTAACATTAAAGTCTGAATAGTTGCACCAGGATCAAGCAGACCATCCAGTGAAGATCATCTAAAACATATTTCTTTGAAAATTTGCTAAAGAGGGAACACAAACTTTCTAATGCTTTTTTAATCATCAATTTTAACCTTTCAAAAATGATGATAATGTATCTCTCTGATTTTTCTTTATCCTGAGATTTAAAGTCGTTGTTTATTTATACTTGCAATCTAGAACAAGGGAAAATCTCTCTGTACTCTAGGTGGAGGTAAGGGTGACTTTAGGTCCCAGCCTAGCCAGCATGCCTATTTGGTGTATGGAACACCTCGTGTGAAAAGGAAACTTACCATCTTACCTTATATGTATATAAATTACTTTGAATTTGTACTTTGGTTTTGAACTTGTGACAAAGCTTTTAAGTAAATTAAGCCTTGTACTGTACATGCTCTACACTTATCTAGGTCCTATGATAGGAACCAAAGATCAATTTTCATCTGGATATAGGAGTTTCAATTTGATCATGAACCCAACTAGAAGAAATCAGAAACACCAATTTACAAGATCAGTATTTGTCAGTATCCTTGAAATTGACAATGATGACAAAACTGGTTAAATAGAAAATTAAACAATAGAATCCCCTTGCAAAGTGTCAGCATTCAACATATTACTGATATATATATATATATATATATTACTGAGCCTTATGTCATTTAGGATTTCATATTCTTCATATGCTTGAACCATAAACAGAAGAAAGGATTTCCAAACAAAAATAATGCAATAATTGTATCATATGTAATGAATATGGTGGTAAGAAAATTTTATGGAAGTTGAATTGGGAACATTTTTTGAGCAAATGAATTATTTATTATCGCTTCTATTGGCGTTTCAATTCGCACCTCTGGAGTGCAGATTGGAAACGGACAGCTATGCACAGTTAGACTGCTCTTTGAATTAGGAAGGGAAGCTCCCTCTTTGCTGATTATGCTTAAAAAGAAATACTAAACTAAATTGCCCATCTTTTTTATCTCAGCTGAGAGCACAAGGTTATAAAACTCTTTGCGTCGTAGCTGAGGTTTTCTCTGGTTTCGTAACTTCAACTACAACTAGGCCTGAACTAATGACGCTTCTAACTTTCAAGCAAATTCAGAGCAAGAAAGTTAGAAGTAAACAAGGAATGATTGATAAACACATAAACTTTAAATAAACTCGCTTTCAAAATACCCTCGAAGACTCATTGTACTTTTGAAATGTATACTGAAATAAAGATTATGCAAGTTAAACAAATGAGATAATAACATTGAAAGATTTTGAGACCGTGGATCAAAGCAATGTAGGCATAAGATTTATTTCCTCAAACTCCAACAGTAATAACACATTTGGGACAATAAATTGTAGCAAAAATAAGCATACAATATACGATCAAACCAAATTACACTTGACAAAGTGAATAGATACTGAATAGCAAACTTGGAGGCAAAATAGGCGCAAAAATTTGTTATAGCAACAACAGTTAAGAAAATAATGAGCAAGGCTACTCTTATTTATACACAAACAAGGAGTAGGGAACCCTAAAATCTCCTTCTATTTACAACTAGTCTTGCCAACATGCAAGCTTTATTTCTAAAAATAAACAAAAGATAACCAACAGTTAACTGATCTAACTATAAGAAAAGCTCCAACTTTACAACTGATATCTCCAAGGATAGATAAGCATGAATGAGAACAGCCAGTTTAACTTGAAAAAGTCATCAACTTAACTGCCATCTTTACTTGAGTTCTATTCTTGGAAATCTTTGCATGCTTCAACAGGCAATTCACTGATTGGTAACTTTGGTAGCTCTGCAATTGGAGTGATAACCTCTATTTCTTCTACAACTTTATGCTTTTGACACTTCTCTTGAATTTTCAATGGAAGAGTATTGTATGATAAAAACCGTGAAGTTTGACTGTGAACATGCCTATATTCGGACAAGTTCTACACAAATGCTAAAAATAGCTTTGCTGATTTTTCTTCAGAAAAAAGGCAGATTTTTTGGAAAAAAGTTGAGGTCTAGGTTTCGTAGAGAATGTTGTTGTGAAGAGACCCAGATCATCATATTTTGATAAAGCTGATTTTTTCAAGAACATGCAAGATCCCCTAAAAAGTAGAAGCTACGAAGCAAATTTTCCCGAAAAAAATCCGAGGTTTGGGTTTTGTAGATAATCTCATTCTGAAAGGGACCCATAACATCAGATTTTGAAAAATCTGAGGACTTCTCGAACATGCGTGATTTCCTAGAAAAGTGGAAGCCGAAGAAGCAGACGAATTTTTTTTTCAATATTGAAGAAGAATGAAAAAAAAGTAAACCCATATCAATGAAATTTGAAAAAGCCAACCACCTGTTTATGAAAAATGATGCCCCAAAAAAATAGATCATGGAAATGCAAGCTTTTGTGCTTCCAAATCTTGAATTCACGAAGAACGCTGAAAAAGCACTTCGTTTCATCCTCCAAATCCTGTTGAGAAGAAAATTTTGTGTTTCTTCCTCTGAAAGCTAACCTGTAAATTATGAATAATGAATGTTCAAGGCTTTCTTTTGGAGATAGAAGCACTTTGCATGCAAAACCCTAAAATTTAGGAGTCCATGCATAAAGATAGAAACTTTGTTTGCTTCTCCAACTCCATTTGCATGGCAATTTGACCTTGTTTACTTCACTGAGGCGAATCCCTACTTTATAGCTGATTTTTCTCCATAAAGCAACGCATGAATGAAAATTTGACTAAGGCATGAACCTTTGGGCGGCCCTAGCTAGCTGGGGTGCCTAAGCTCACCAGTATTAGCAAATTTTCCTTGATTTTCAACTTTTTTGAGTTTTTGCATCTCTGGTGACTGGTACCCCCCTATTTGGACATCGTTTCTCGGCAATCTGTGAACAACTAAGATTGAAGATTTGTCAATTTGGCAATCTTGACCAAGTCTGAGAAGAATGGCACCCTCTGCCAACCTCTATCACTATGTTTAATTGATTTTCAAGATTCGGAGCCGAGCTGACGAAGAAGTTTCAACACATTTTTGATTGCTTGAAAAATATTCTAAGGCATGAAACCCTACACGCCCTTGGCTGATAGGGGCGCTTGGCTTTATTGCCAGTCTCAATTTTTATCTTTTGATTTTGATTTTTTTTGTTTCCAGTGTTGTGTGCTTTGCCGGCTACAACTGTGTTCTTTGTTTTGCACGTGCCATGAGCGAAGAATGGAAAATGGCCAATGTACTGAAAAAGGCGCCCTCCTTGAAAAAAGGCGCATAAGCCTACCAGACTTAGAATATTTTTCATGATTCTCAACTTTTCCTCCGTTTTTGGTGTCTGCTCGATCTTCGATTGCTAGTGTTTGACAGGTCCTCTAGGCTAGCTGATGGATTCGTTGCGGAGCTAGACTAAATCTGGGATGAATCTCTTGGAAGTGGCTAACCCTAAAAACTAGTTTTGAATGCCTTAATTTCTAGGCACCCCTAGCCTGCAAGGGCACTATTCTTTGCCAAAGAGCCATTTTTTGATGATTCTCGTGATTTGCAATTTGCCCCTTTGATGAGACATTTCTACTTGATCTGCAATTCCGAGCGTTTGATGGGTCAGTTGAACTGGCTAATACATTCATTGGAAAGCCTAAAGAATTTTGAGAAGAGTAGTCTATTTTTCAAACCCTAGTAAATGTTTTTGATCGTCCTAAATGTTGGGCGCCCATGGCTCGTAGGGGTACTTTCCTTCACCGGAGTTAGTTTTTATTTTGAATTTCAACTTTCCCTTTGACTTTCGTCATTTTCCATTCAATCTGTAGTTTTCGACATTTGACAGGTCCTCTGAGCTAGTTGACGGATTCACTTCGAAGTTGGATTAAATCTGAGATGGATCTCTTGGAGATAGCAAACCCTAAAAATGACTTTTGACTGCCTGAATCTCTAGGCACCCCTGGCCTGCAGAGGCACTTTTCTTTGCTAGACTTAACCATTTTTTCAAGATTTTCAACTTTCGTTTGCCTTTTGTTCACCATTCACCAGCTGTGTTTGTCGTCTGCATGCAACACCAATAGCAACTGAAAAATGGGCTAAGACATTGACTGCTAAGCACCTCCTTTTCCAGACAGAATATTTTTTCCAATTTTCAACTTTTTGAATTCCCGTCCTCCGTTCATTGTTTTTCGAGCATCTTTCGCCGTAGACTGTTCTGCGTAGTGTTTGAGACTTTGATTTTGGCACCTTGTAGTTGGCCATCCTCCATTGATGACCTCGGAGGTCCTAACTTTTCCTCTGAAAAAGTGAACTGACTTTTTGACGATTCTAACTAGACCAATGTGATCGTGACGTAAAATCAACCAATCAAAATCAATTTGAGCCTTTTCTACAAAGATTCAATTTTCAGGGTTTTTCCTAAAGTTAGGGCTTGACATGCAAAATTTCCAAAATTTAACGAGCCTTCTTTTGACAATAAACCCAAAAAAACCCTATGCTCCATTTATTTTTCAGAAATTTTTAAAAATAGGAAATTTCTATTTTAGAAATTGACTTTTTTTGACTTTTGACGATAATTTTACAAGATTTTGACCATTTTTACCAAAATCCCTTAATGAAGCAAATTTTTTAATTTTGGGTACAACAACTTCTAAAGAAAAATGGAAGGTTTTTACTTTTTAGATGCTTTTGTAGCATAGAAAATCATTTTTGAACTGGCCTTCACACTCAACAATACAAATTCTATGCTGCCCTTCAATAAAGTACAATCTATCCCATTTTGTTAGCTTTTTATTAAAGCTCAATGACTAAACAACCGATTGGTATTTTTAAAGCAGTTGTTCCAATGATACCACCAATTGGTATTTTTACAGCAGCTGCTCTGATACCACAAATGAAATGAAGAGCAATTGAGAGATTTCAAATATTCGGTATATTACCATAAAAAAGATGAAATCTCTTTATAGGATTTACAAAGTTACTAAAATACAAAGTTTCTAAAAAGAAACTGAAGAAAACAAAAGTAACGTTCTAATCTAATAGATTACAATAAATTTACACAATATTGACCATTAAATTAATAAACTAAATATTATTTTAATACCCTCCCTTAATGGTCAATCTATCAACTACACCAAGATGCCCCCTAAATTTGACAAACTTATCCGGGCTTAGAGACTTGGTGAGAATATCAACAGTCTAATCCTTTGTCGGAACATACTGCAATACCACTAATCCATCTTCGACAAGCTGGCGAATGAAATGACAGTGAAGTTCAACATGCTTTGTCCTTTCATGGAAGACTGGATTCTTGGCGAGTTTCAACACCCCTTGATTGTCACAGTACAAGGGGGAAGGCCTTGCTTGAGACATTTGCATGTCTGAAAGCACCCTTCGAAGCCAAACCACCTCACAAGCTACTTTAACAATTCCTCGATATGTAGCTTTAGTCGAGGAAAGAAATACTGCCTACTGCTTCTTGTTGGTCCATGTAATTGCACCTATACCCAAACTGAATACATACCCTGAAGTAGACTTTCTGTCATCCACAAAACTTGCCCAATCTGAGTCTTGTATAGCCAATCAGCTTAGGATCTTTGGACCTTCCATACAGAATGCCAAAGTCGGAAATGTCAAGACATTTCCCAACACGCGCTTCGCAGCAACCCAATGTTTTGCTTTAGGAGCTACCATGAAGCGAGAGATGTAGCTCACTACAAAACTGAGATTAGGTCTAGTAGCAGTGAAATAAATGAGGCTGCCTACTAGTTGCCTGAACACAGATTCATTTTCCATAGGCGAATCTGATTTTACTGATAGTTTGAGCCCTTTCTCCATAGGTGTTGATGCAGGTTTACAGTCACTCATCCTAAACATATCAAGCAAACTGCGAGCATGCTTAGACTGAGAAATGAAGATGTTGTCAAATGTTTGCCAAATCTCAACACCAAGACAATAATGAAGAAGTTCCAAATCTGTCATGTCAAATGATTGATTGAGATTGTGTTTTATCTCCTCAATCAAATGTTCTGAGCTACCAGTAATGATAAGGTCATCAACATAGACAACCAGTACGAGAATATCATCACCAAAACGTTTGACATACAAATTTGAATCAGAAGGGCTCCTCTAGAAACCATGATCAGTAAGGTACTTATTATTTTTCATGTACCATGCCCGTGGAGCCTATTTAAGGCCATAAAGTGCTTTCACAAGTCTGCAAACTTGATGTTCTTTACCACGAACCTTGAAACCGAGAGGCTGAGTCATATAGACTTCTTGTAGATCACCATTGCGAAACACACTCTTGACATCCATTTGATGGACTTTCCAACCAAACTGGGTTGTTGTAGTGAGGACAAGCTAAATAGTACTCATTTTGGCTGGAGCAAAATTCTCCTCATAGTCAATGCCCTTTGTCTGTGAGAACCCTTTGGCTACTAACTGAGCCTTATACTTGTCAAGGATTCCGTCAACCTTATACTTAACTTTATACAATCATTTGCAGCCAATGGGCTTCTTCCCAAGTGGAAGATCAGAAAGGACCCAAGTGTTATTTTTCAGAAGGGTATGATGTCCAGCTTCCATAGCTTGTTCTCACTCAAGTATGCCTTTATCCTCGAAATAAGATTGAGGCTTAGAGATGCTATGCAGATTGGCCATGAGAGAAAAATTGACAGTGTTTTGTTGCTTGCTCTTTTTCTGAGCAGTTCTATCCTCGATCAATTCATCATTATGAAGATTACTAATGGTTTTAGAATACCATTTAGGCCGGAGAGTAGAAGTACCAATATCTGAAACATGAGGAATAACATCACCAGGTGTGGCTGGTACAAAATCAGTTAGATCAGGATCCAGATTGTCTAGAGGAGGGGAAGGTGTTGGAACATTCTGCTGAGGTCATTGCTCAACTGCAGAATCCCTCCCATCAAGTGGACTTAGGGGAAGACAAACACCCAATTTGGAAGCTTTCGGAGGGTGATCCTCAGGATGCACAGGAGTAGAAGACTGAAAGAAAGGCCCAGTAGCTTCATCAACTACACCATCACGACTAAAGATGAGACGATCTGTACCTACATCAATCAGCCCGTATTCTTTATGATTCTCACTGTAGCCAATGAACATGAGTTTCTAACTTTTGGAATCCAACTTAGTGCGCTTGGCATCCGGAATCTAGACATGAGCTACAGAGCCAAAAACTTTCAAGTGGCTGATTTTAGGCTTGTGTCCAGACTAGGCTTCTTTAGGAGTCATCTTCTTAACCGCATGAGTTGGAGATCGGTTCAAAAGATAAACAGCAATAAAAACCACTTCAGCCCAATATTTATTAGGAACATGTCTATGCTCCGTCATAGAACGATCCATTTCAGTAATGGTGCAATTTCTACGTTCAACTACATTCTGCTAAGGGGTGTAAGGTGTGGTAAGTTGGCGCTTAATGCCATGTGTAGCAAAAAATGTGGAGAAATCAGAAGAACAAAATTCCCCCCCACTATCAGACCTAAGATTAACTATTGGAGAACCAGACTCTTTTTCAACTAATGCCTTATACTGCTGAAAAATACCAAACACATCTAATTTGTTTTTCAAAAAATACACCCACATTTTTCTGCTGAAATCATCAACAAATAATAGAAAATAACTACAACCGATAACTGAAGAAGTATTCATTGGACTACATAAATCAGCGTGAACCAACTGTAATACCTTGGAAGCTCACCAGGAGTCACCATCCAAGAAGGGAGTCTGGTGCTGCTTTCCAACCTGACAAGCCTCGCATACACCATGATTCTAAGTCTAAATTGCAGGGAGGCCACCAACCAAATCATCACAAGCTAACTGAGAGAGATACTGCATGTTCGGGTGCCCATAACACTGATGCCAAAGGCTGCTGATTGAAGTACTCCTAGCTGCCATAGCGTGCTCTTGAGAATCAGTAGAATCAATGTCTATGTAGACCATGATCCTCCTCAAGGCCCTGAACGACTGTGGTGCGTGTCTCTCTGTCACCAATGCTGCAAGTGTGCATGCTAAAAATGATATCCAACTAAGGAGAGTGTGTCATAATCTGACTGACAGAAAGAAGGTTAAACTCCATGCAAGGTACGAAGTATACATCGAGAGATACTAAATTTCTCCCTCCAGAGTGAATCTATATGTTGCCCTTGACGACAACAATATACTCCTTGCCACCTACAAAGATGACTGTATCTCTGAAAGGTGTGTACTCGATGAACCAATCTCGGTGATGAGTGAAATGTCGAGAAGCACCTGAATCAATGTATCGGGCAAAAGATTTCACAGGATCTGTAGGACTGTTGGCCATGAAGGCATAGAATGCAAATTCCTTTTGCTCAATGTGCTCTGCAACATTTGCTTTAGGTTTAGACTCTCCTTGCTTGTTTTGTTCAGAAGCCAAGCGTTTCCGGCAATCTTTCTTCACGTGACCAAACTTATGGCAGTAGTTACACTGAACATTCTTCTTCTTAGAAGAATTTGAAGACTGCGCTTGACTAGACTACTAAGAGAGCTGATTTTTTCCCTTGTTCTTCTGAGAGGTCTTAGCAGGTGTTGTACCACAAATTCAATTTTTTGCTACACTTAGGCATTTTGAAGAAATGGTAAAAGTCTTATCAAAAACTGTCAAAAAGGTCAAAAAATGGATTTTGCATGTCATGTATGAGGGTCAAAAACTCAAAATTTTCAAAATCTAAGGATCTAGGTCTGCTCAAAGTGACCTTGTCTACAAAACCCAGATCTCAATTTTTCGGCCCTAAATTTTAGGAAATTTTCTAAAAATAGACTTTTTTGAGGTTTTTTGGGTTTCTTCTCAAATGGATGCTAGCAAAATTTTCTAAAAATAGAATGTCTGAATCCAAGGGTTCAAACTGATTTTGATTGGCTTAAAATACTTCCTCATCAAGCTGGTCCAGTCAGAATCGTCAAAAGATCAGTTTTTCTCTAATGGGTCTATTCTGCTTTTTCAAAAGCTAAATCAGGAGCTCCAAGGTCATCAATGGAGGTTGCTCAACTGCCAAGTGTCAGATTCGAAGCCTCAGGCATTGCACAAATCAAGAAGTGACGACAAATTTTCTAAGGAATGAGGAACAAAGGAAGGAAGTTGGAGAATCTTGAAAATGGTAAAAATTTGGCTAACTCTAGAGATGTTAGGCGCCCCTACCCAATCAAGGCGCCTAGCTACTCATGCCTTACAAAAATTTCAGTCTTCGGCAGTCAGAGCAACAACAAACATGGAGCGGTGAACGAAGAACAAAGGAAGGTGAAAAATTGCAAATAAAAACTAACACTGGAGAGTAAATGTGCCCTTGCTAGCTAGGGGCGCCCAACCCTTCAAGGTGCCAGATGATGGAATTAGGGTTTGTGTTTCTAAGGTGTTTTGTTCAAAATCCTTCTGGCTCTGCAATGAATCCAACAAGTCGTCCATCGGATCAAAAGGAGAAGTTTCATCAAAGGGCAAGAATGTAAATCATGAAAATCATTGAAATATATTCTCTCTGGGAACTTTGGGTGCCCCAGCTAGCCAGGGGCACCTAAGGTTTTGGTAGGTCAAAGTCAACTATTAGGATTTGCAAATATGCTCAACTTCTTCCGAATTCTGCTAGCTATCTAGTGGATGTCTGAGCTCAATCATCAAATCCGTCTATCACCAGTAGTTGCAAATCAAATGGAGAACAAAGCATGCAAGATCAAGTTTGAAGCTTGAAAATCAAGTAAAAATGGTTGTCTGGTGATCATGGGCGCCCCAGGTAGCCACGGGTGCCCAAGCTTTTGGGCGCTCAAATGGTTGAATTAGGGTTTGATGCCTCCATCATTTTATCTTCAGATTTGAAGCAACTCTCCAACAGAATCATCAGCAAACCCATCAAAGTTGTCAATCACCAAATATTGAAGATTGAACAAAGAGATAAAATTGTGCAAAACATAAAAGTCAGTTGAAAGTTGAAAATCCAGAAAAATGACTAAGTCTAGGCAGTAAAGGTGCCCCTGCTAGCTAGGGGCGCCCAAACTTTTGAGGCCCTAAAATCAGTTTTTTGGAAAATACAGTCTACAAAAGACCCTCCTTAGAATTCGTCAAGCTATCCAACGAATCTAACAACCAGTTCATTGGGTCAGTCTAGCTCTCGGAAATTGCAAATTCATCTAAAGATTAGAAAACACAAAAATTGCAGAACATCAAAAAAATGGCTAACACTGGGAGCCATGGGCACCCCAACTAGCCAAGGGCGCCCATGATTTTGGGAGTCCAAATGATGTTTTTATCAAATGTTGCCTCTAATGAGCACACAATTATATTGAGAGGGAGGGGGCGGGGGGGAAGTTGGATCAGTATAACGCAACTTTTACCAATTTAAAACTTTAACAATCACAATAGCACCATTCACTCAACATCAATAATTATTCACATGAGAAGAACACAATAACACACGATATTTACGTGGAAACCCTTGCGGGAGAAAACCACGGTACAAATAATGTACTTTATAAATTTATGTGAATTACAATGATCGTAGGCACCAACCTCCTAGAGGTGCCAACCTCTAACTTGTTTTGTAGGCACCAACCTACAAGAAGCACCAACTCCCTCAATTTGTAGGCACCAAGCCCCGCAATTCATAGGCACCAACCTACTGGAGGCACCAACCCCCACTTGCCAAGCACCAACTTAGCAAAAGATAATAACTTCAAGAACAATGTTCCACCTTCAATGTTGCTTCTTGAACAGATGATGGACAATTCTGCTCAAATATCTCCTTCAAATCTGCTTATAACACTGATTTGTATTTGCTTCAATATGCTCCAAAGTCTTCTTTAATCTTGCATGAAACCTCCTTTACAAATCTTCATATGCTATATTCATATATCTGCTGTTAGATATCTGCTCTTCTAGCACTGATTATTCATGTTTTCACTTGCACATCTCATATGTTTTTATATCTTCATGAACTTCTGTGTATATATGATGAACACACTTTACTCCACACAAATATCTTTAATATAAATCAAATTTGCTCTTCATACTTCTACTATCCCTCTTATTTATGCTCAGAAAATATTCATTACACCACATTCTCATTCACTCACACTCTTTTATTACATCATCATTCTCACTCACTACCCTTGCCAATCTGAAATGAACCATATATGTATATTCTTCGAAGATTGTAACTTTTTGTTTGAGCAATGTATCTTTTGAAATCTGCCTTTTACTAACAAGCCTTTACAATATTTAATTTGTTGCCTTTACCACAAGATTGCTCCTCTTTCAATCTTTAAACTTTATTAAGTTTCATTTTCTTTTAGAGATCACAGCATATGAATGAGGCGCTTCATGTCTTAATAAATCACACCAATTTATTAATCATCCTTTTTTCTATAGATAATTCTGAATCGCATTATCCTATAGAGTCGCATCATTTCATTTGACATTTTTTGTTTATTAGTAAATCTGAAGTTTAATTAGATAACATATTACTTCAGATCTTAATCATCTCTTTTTAAAAAATCGTGGCACTGTATTAAGTTGTTTCTTTTGCAAATAAAGAATCGTGCCTTTTCAAATATAAGCACTGCCTTTTTCTCTATTTCGTTTTATATGTTTTTGTTTTTTCTGACTGTCTTATTCTCAAGCGCTGGCTTTTATTCATTTTGTCTTTTTCTGATTTTATAAATGCTAATAATCTTCAAATCGTTGCCTTTTAAAACTGACTAATAATCCTTATTGATCTTTAAAATTCTGCCTTCTATAAATGGACATTTATCATATTATTTTCATCTTAAAGTCTCTTATAATATAGACTACTGCATATATTAACTGCTGTTCATTTATCCTAATTTCTGCCTTAACTAAGATAATAAATCTGTTTGATCAAACTTATATTCCATGTTTGAATGGATCAAACTATTTGAAATACTATGTCAATTTTCATGGCAATCTTGGCTTATTTGTCTTCTTATTTTGCTATCTTTCGGTGAGCCTTTAGTTCCACGTTACACACATAAAATAAATGCCTGCAACTAGAATGCATCTTCATGCTTTACCTTGACATCAATGACAATATTTCCAACAGCCTCCAAGACCATCATCTCAGATTCAATCAGGCAACGCAACGAGAAAATCAACTAATTCACAAGTCACCGAGAGCCCGGAATCGAGGATCAAACTGAGGTCAAATCAAGCAAAAAAGTTGAAAATTTCAAAAAATAGCTAAGTCTGCCAAGAAAGGCGCCCAAAGTAAATGCCCTAGTAAATATTCTAAATTTCATCATGCATCAGTCAAAAAATGTCCACATTCAGCGTACCTGCTTCCAAAAGGGTTTCACAGTTTTAAATTTAGGGAACAAAGCGTTTTTTTCATCCTAAAAACCTATTTAAGAGGGCTTTGTCTTCCATTATTCACATCTTTTGCAAGTGGTGTCCAAAGGAGGAGATAGAGAATTTTCTTCATATCAAGATTTGGAGGTCATAACACTGTGCTTTTTCAAAGTTCTTCAAATTTTCCAGATCAGCTCACTGAGAGGCTCGCTTTTTCATGCTTCAAATTTCCAAGGCATCAATTTTCAGAAGGGGGTCATGTTTTTCAATTTTCAACAATCTGGGTCAGCTTGGTTTTTGATTCTCTACAACTTTGGAAAATTTTCAAACTTTCAAAAACCTTTTTTTTCCACGCTTTTTCGAGAAACCTTCAATATTTTCAAAACTTGATCAACTGGATCTATCTGGAACGTGATTCTGCACAAAACCCAACTCTCATTTTTTTATTTTTGGGAAAATCCTAAAATTTTAGGGTTTCTGCTTTTCCAATCAGCCATCACTATTTTCCAAAATGGACAATCTGGGTCTTTCCGAAACAAAGTTCTCTACAAAACCTAGGTCCCAACTCTTTTACGAAAAAATCTGCCTTTTGAAGAAGAAAAACCAGCAAGCTACTTTTAGCTTTAGTGGAGAACTTGTCCGAGCATCATCGAGTTTATAGTCAAAATTCGAGTTTTTCAACATGCAGTACTCTCCCATGGAATTTAGAACCAAGCCGGTGTTGTATCATGATTTCATAAAAACTTTTGAAACTGATTTGCATCATATAAAACCAATGTTCGATTTGCGTGCTATGGAAGACGTAGGAAATGTTGCAATCAAACATCTTGGTCATTCTGGATTACTTGCAGCAACTTCAATTCCCGTCTCAATGCAAAGTCTAGAGTTTGTAATTGCTTGTGTTAAGCATTATAATCCAGCAACACGAGAAATTCAAGCAGCTAATGGAAGAGTTGTTTGTAGCCTCAAGCCAAATGATGTAGAAAAATGCTTTTCAATTCCACCTTGGCTGGAAAATTTGGTCATCTCCATTGAAGAGTGTGAAAAGGTGTGGCACATACAAAAAGATAAATACAGAAAAAGAGTTGCACATAAGTGGTTGAAGGAGAAGCAAAATACTTTGCCAAAGAACGTTCAAGAGTCGATAAAGCAGCTGAAGAGGTCAAAGATTTTCTCAGTTTGATTGCAGAAGGCAAGGAAATCCTGGAAAAGCAGAATATTGCTATAGATAGTATCATAGTATCAATGCACCTGACAAAGAGGTAGTTTCCAGCTTTTTGGCGGATTTAGTTTCCCAAAATACCATTGAATGAGTTATCTATTCAGGACAGCAAAGATCTACAAAGATAGATTTAAAGCAGCAGTTAACTCGATGCTTTTTCTGAGTTTTCTTGCTATTCTTGTCTCATGCTTATCCATTCTTTGTGATATAGAAAAAAATCAAGTTGTAAAAGTTGGCACTTTCCCTTTTTTTTCTTTTAGTAGGTTGTTAGATAGCTATCTTGTTTTAGTTTTAGAAATAAAGCTTGCATGTTGGCAAGTCTTGTTGTAAAAGCAAGGAAATTTTAGGGTTCCCTACTCCTCTGCTTGTGTATAAATAAGAGCAGCCTTGCTCCTTTTTCTTCAACGGTTATTGTGATAGCAAATTGCTAAGCCTATTTTACCTGCAAGTTGTTATTTAGTGTCAGTTCACTTAGTGTAAGAGCAAGCTTGTATGCCTACCTTTGCTGCAAGATATTGTTCATTTCATGTGTTACTTGTGTCAATGTATTTTGGTTGATCGCTAAACTATAAGCTTGTTATTGCTACAATCCTATTGTCCTAGAAGTGTAATCTTTGTTATTTGAAATTTGATAAAAGGAAATCTTATGCCTGCTTTGTTGCTTTGATCTACTGTCTCAGGTTTCTGTTTTATGTGTTTCACTTATATAATATTTATTTCAACTTGCATCTAAAGTACAATGAGTCTTAAGGTGTGCATTGGGAGTCAGTTTATGTGAGTTTTGTGTCAAAGAATCATTCCTTGTTTACTTTTAACTCTCAAGCTCTGAATTTACTTGGGTTGTTAAAAGCGTCATTAAAGTAGGCTTAGTTCTAGTTGAAACTCAAAAAGAGAAAATCTCAGCTACGGCGCTAGAGTTTTATAACCTTGTGCTCTTAGCTGAACAAAAAGATTGGCAATTAGTTTTAGTTTACTTTCTTTAAGCAACATTAGCAAAGAGGGAGCTTCCCCTCCTAATTTGAAAAACAGTTAATCTGTGCATAGCTGTCAGTTCCTAATTCGCATACCAGAGGTGTGAATTGAAACACCAACAGCAAGAAATGCCTGCTTTGTGGAGGACAAACTAGCACCGCTATAGAATTGTTGTTTCCAACGATCCTACTGCAGAAGTAAGGTGCACATATCTGAAAACTTCAAATCAACATTCGCTGAAGTAATGTTGAGGGTCTCAATAAAGTGCTCATAAGATTTTGGTAGACTTTTCAGAGTGATAACTACCATATCTTCTTCTTCCATCTCCCGACCAATAGCCTCAAGTTGATCACGAATGTCCTTGATTTTTGTCAAGTGCGCCTACAAAGTTTTCTTCTCATCCATCATGATAGAAAACAGCATGTTCTTCAGGAAGAACGCTCGGCTTTTGTCAAACGTTTCATGATGATCCTTCAGATGATCCCAAATCTCTTTTGCTAATTTACTAGACGGAACCTGAGACAACTGATCATCGGAGACAAACAATTTAATGAACATCACCGCTTCACGATTTTGTTCATCAAACTTTTCTTGGTCTTTATCACCTGATGCTGGTCAAACCATTTTACCCAGAATAATTTGATCAAGGCAACGATATTCGAAGATAGTCATTATTTGCTGCTTCTAGGTGTTGTAGTTACGACCATTGAACTTTTGAGTACCCTCGAGCATAATATGAGATAAGGAGGCCATTTGTCATAGAATCCAACAAATAAGAGGCATGAGACCCCACAAATGCAGAAATTTGTCAAAAAATCAAGGCACAGAACCCGAGGTCACCTTGAACGTTCAGAAAAGAGAGCAGAATAGCCAGCATAAAAAGACAAAATTGATGGTCTAGTAGATGAAAAAGCTCCTCAGAAAGAGACAAAACGCACAAAATAGAAGTACAAAATCCTCACAGCCTTGAGCAGAAGAGACAAGAAAACCAGCTGAAAGAAGACGTAGTCTCCACAGGCTGCAACAAAGGCAGACACGTCTTCGATTCTCCCAAGAAGGCATATGCAAGTAGAAGACTAAGGTGTTGACGCATTCAGGAGAATAAAGGATGCTCAGAAAAATAACCAAGACCTGACACATGCAACACACGTGTAGAAGTAAAAAACCAACGACTCCCAGCAAAGACGGAGAGAGATCGCATGACAAAACCAAGGAAAACGTGCCCAGAAAAGGTGAGAAAATCGGCACAAAAATGTGATTAGATTCGCACAAGAAAGTTGCCCAAAAATCGCGTCAACAAAAGAAGAACCCTAGATTTGAATATTTCAAAACACCTTCAAAATATCCCGCACAATTTTCACGAAAAAACGCGTCTTAAAAAGGTCCCGATTTTGCATGAAGAAAGAGTTATAAATCCGCGATTTTCAGAAAATCTTAGTCGTGATTTTCAAACAACAAAGAAAAACGCAATTTGAACTAGAGAAGACTCGAAAAAGGCACGGGAATCAGCAAAAAATGGCGCCAGAAAAAAAAAATCCCGCTCTGATACCATGAAATGAAGAGCAATCGAGAGATTTCAAATATTCAGTATATTAACATAAAAGAGATGAAATCTCTTTATAGGATTTACAAAGTTACTAAAATACAAAGTTTCTAAAAAGAAACTGAAGAAAACAGAAGTAATGTTCTAATCTAATAGATTACAATAAATTTACACAATATTGACCATTAAATTAATAAACTAAATATTATTTTAATAACAAAGGCCCAACCACCACACCAAAAGACCGGCCTAGTAGTGAGGGCGACTACCCAGGGTTTCAAGGGTGAGGTTTGCATTCCACTAGCCTCGAAGGTGAAGGCATGAAGCCACAAGCACAATGGACATGTGGTCGTGGAGCCCCACCATTTGGTTATCAGGTACGCACTTGCCAGCACGACAGGTTAGGACATCTGTAGGGGTTTAACCCTTCACACATGGGACATTACAACCCACCACACTCCATAGGGCTCAACCTCGAGACCTTGGCTCTGATACCACAAAGGCCCAACCACTACACCAAAAGACCAACCTAGTAGTGAAGGCGGCTACCTAGCGTGTTAAGGGTGAGGTTTGTGTCCCACCAGCCTCGTAGGTGAAGGCATGAAATCACAAGCACAACGAACATGTGGTCGTGGAACCCCACCATCTGGTTATCATGTACACGCTTTCTAGCATGACGGGTTAGGACATCTGTCGAGGTTTAGCCCTTCACGCACGAGACATTACAACCACTACACCAAAAGATCAGCCTAGTAGTGAGGGTGACTACCCAAGGTGTTAAGGGTAAGGTTTGCGTCTCACCAGCGTCAGAGGTGAATGCATGAAGCCACGAGCACAATGGACACATCATGGAGCCTCACCATCTAGTTATCAAGTACATGCTTGCCAGGACAACAAGTTAGGACATCCATCGGGGTTTAGCCCTTCACGCACGAGAACATTACAGCCCACCACGCTTCGTAGAGCTCGACCTTGAGACCTTGGCTCTAATACCACAAAGGCCCAACCACTACACCAAAAGACTAGCCTAGTAGTGAGGGTGGCTACCAAGCTGTTAAGGATGAGGTTTGCGTCCCACTAGCCTCGGAGGTGAAGGCATGAAGCCACGAGCACAATGGACACATGGTCGTGGAGCCCCACCATTTGGTTATCAGGTACATGCTTGCCAGCATGGCGGGTTAGGACATCCACCAGGGTTTAGCCCTTCATGCACAAGACATTGCATGCCCTCCAATAAAGTACAGGCTACCCCCTTATCAGCTTTTTATTAAAGTTCAATGACTAAACAACCAATTGGTATTTTTAAAGCAGTTGTTCCAATGATAATGGCAGCAGGATAAAGGATTGTTGAATATCACTATGAAAAGATTCTTATATCTTCATGTAAATTCATAAAAAAAGTTATTAAAACCATAGCAGCAAAAATATTTTGGGGAAAAAATCGGCAAACCAAAAGTATCAGATTTTTTTTAAAATCGAGAAAAAAACAGATTTAGACAAAAACGTAAAAACATGTAGAACAAGGGACAAAAACTATTTTTTTTTTTTTTAAATTGAAAAGCATTTCCATAGCATAGAGATATAGAGAGCAAATAAAATAAAGAGTTTAACTAATGAATTGTAGAAAATAGTTTTTTGTTGTTTATATTCATATTGCTGATTACATTGCATTGCACATCTTTCAAAGCATTGCTTACAGTGCATAACTAATAACTAGATGCTGATACATGACAAAATTTAAATTACAATATAGTTTGTACAAAGTCAACCTATAAACTAAGTACAAAGTTTCAAAAATCAAATGTAGCCAATGACTTGCTACTACAAATAGAGCTATGCTAGAGGGCTGCAGGTCTTGATGCTAAAGCTCTTGGTTCTGAGCCTCTCTTAAGTCATTCAACCAGATTATTATCCAAGTTGACCTCTAGGATCTCAAAATTCTTAGGCTCAAGAAAGTCATCATCACTAGCAATCCACTCAGACTCTGGATCAATCTCATCAATGTCAATTTGCTCACCATCCTCAATGGTAACTGATTTTGTCCATGGACAAATTAGTCTTGGGATTACACGTGAAAAAAATTATGAATACACTTACAAATTTACAACTACGATTGCAAATATACTAAAAGTCTAACCTTGAGATTTCCTTAGCTTCAAGCAAAGGTTGTGGTGAACAAACACCACGTCATTCATCTGTTGTGTTAGGCGGTTGTGTTTCTTTGAGTGTATGTGTTCAAAAACACTCCAAGTACGCTCACAAGCGGATGAACTGCATGGCTGGCTTAGAATGCGTCTCACCATCTACCTAAGAGTTTTGGTTCCGTGACCAAAAAAATCACACCATTGCGCTGAAAAACACATTATATGGAGATGATATCATGTGAGAACATCTTAGAATTTTAACATATTTAATGATCATGTCCACAAAATAGAGAGATTGTCAAAATTGCATAGAATCTACCTAGTTGCAAGGTCTTCTTGCCTTCCATGACAACCTTAGATGAGAAGAAACCCCTTGCTTGCTTATACATTGCTAAGTCTGCCATAGCTGCCTATAATTGTTTTGTGGTAGCAAACATTTTTTCCATGCATATGAACAAGCCTTGTGCAACCTCACCATCATCATGTCCAAATGAAGAGTTATAGAACAAACATGGATTAAAATAGTATCCTGCAACATGGAGAGGAGAATGCATTTGTCGATCCCATCTTCTAAAAATTATGTCCCATAATGGCATATACATATCCCTGTTATTTGCCATCCCACCCCTCGTCACCTCCTTGGCCCTATCCATAGCCTCATACAAATATCCCATGTGGGATTTATCTCCATCCACTAGTTTCAACACTTTTACTAGAGGCTTTGAAAATTCTACAACTTGATCAGCTGCATCCTAAAAACTAGAAAAGTAAATGTACTCTCCCACTGCTATGCCATCTACTTGATTTGTGAACTCAGACTCCATTCACTCGTTTGAAACAAACATTCGTTTCAAATTCATTTTTTGTAGTGCAAAGAAGTGTGTTGCAAATCTTGTCACCCTTGGTCGAACCAACTCCTTGCCATCTATGAAATAGCGCATTGTTGGCATTTCAAATCGCACCTCTGGAATGCGTTCTGAAAACAGACAGCTATGTGCAGTAAACTGCACTTCGAATTAGGAGGGGAAGCTCCCTCTTTTGCTGAGTTGCATAAAGAAAAGTAATCTAAACTTAATTACGCCTATCTTTTTGGTTCAGCTACGAGAACACAAGGTTATAGAACTCTAGATGTTGCGGCTGAGGTTTTCCCTTTAATGAAACTAGACAGCTACAACTTAACCTACGCTTAAAACGTTTCCACCCTCTCAAGTAAACGTAGAGCAAGAGAGTTTGGAAATGGACGAGTTTGATTTTTGACAAAGATACTTAAACAAACTATTCTTCAACATACGTTTTAAGGCAAGTTGAAAAAGAGATCATAAAAGTATTACGGAAATATGAGACTTTTATTTCAAGGCAGACAACGCATGCTCAAAAATTTATTTACTCATACTTCTAACACAAAACAAAAAGACGGAAATTTGAGATATTTATATCAAGGTAGACAAAGCACGCTCAAGATTTTATTTACTCAAGTTTCTGGAACAAGGATTACAACTTCGGGACAACAAGTTGTAGCAACACGCTTGCAACATGCAATCAACCTAATTATAATCAACACAACACATGCACTAAACAAGTATTTGCAGCTAAAGAGGCATGCAAACTTGCTCCTTACACAAAGTGAACAACACTAAACGATAACAAAGAGAAGGTACTATGACACTTATGTCTTGTTATCATAAGCACGGTTAAAGGAAAATGAGCAAACACTGCTCTTATTTATAACTAAGTAGAGGAGTAGAGAACCCTAAAATCTCCTTGCTTTTACAACTACTGCTTGCCAACATGCAAGCTTTATTTCTAAATCTAGAAAAGATAAAACATCTAAACCCTAAGAAAGCATGTAAAATAGGAAATGCCAACTCATTACATTTGTTTTCCTTCTTCTTCAAAGAATGGATAAGAATTAGGACAAGAATAGAAAGAAAGCGTGAGATAAGAATGGAAAGAAAGCTTGGAGAAAGCTTCTTAGAAGATTGCCGCTTTAAATCTCTCACACATCCACCAAAAAGCAGGAAACTGCCTCTTTATCAGGAGTGTTGATACTATCTTTAGCTATATTCTGCTTTTCTAGAATCTTCTCCTCTTTTGCAATCAAACTTAGAGAATCTTTGACATCATCAGCTTTTTTATGAGTTTTGTTCTTGAAAAACATCGCTGCCTCAAAAAATAACTCACTCATTGATAACTTGGCGGCTTTGCAACTTTTTTTGCATTCTGACATTTCTCTTAATTCTCCCATGGAAGAGTTTTGCACAACTTTTTGTGACACTTGTCCTTTCGCTCATACCACTCCCTCTGCACGTTCTTCAACTGAGATGATGACATTTTATGTCCACGATGATATTGAAAAGCATTTTACCAACATCATCCGTTCAGATAATTATGATACAACACTTTTTTGGCTCTAAATTCGATGGGAGAGTACTCTATGCTGAAAAACATGAAGATTGATTGTAAACTTGACTATGCTTGGACAAGCTCAGCACAAACCCTAAAAATAACTTGCTGATTTTCTCCATCAAACGGATGAATTTTTGGAATTTTTTTTGAGACATGGGTTTTGTTTAGAATCTCGTTACAAGCAAACCCAGATCGTCTGTTTTTGAAAATTTTGAGTGAAGACTGAAAAAGCAGCAAACCCTAACTTTCCCCGAAAAAAAAGCAGAAAAAGTTGGTATCTAAGTATTGTTTATGAGCACATTCTGGATGAACCCATTTGGTTAGATTTTGAAAACCTCGAATTTTTACTGAAAAAGCAACCACTTGAAGTTTTGTTGAAAAAGTTGTGATGTGGGTTTTGTCCAGAAGAATATTTAAGATAGACCCAGAAGATTGGAAGTTGTAAAATTTGAAATTTTCTCTGACATGCAAGATAAAAAGTAACTGCTGCAACCTTGAGAAAATTGTTCAAAAATTATCTAGAAGATAGAACCAGTATAAACCAGCTCGCTGAAAATTGAAAACAATGGCCTCCTTCAAAGATTTGATGTTCTGGATGAAAAAGGTGTGAAAAAGCAAGCCTTCTTGAGTGCTGATTTGAAAATATTATGAAAAACCAGTAAGTTAAACTCTTGAATCTTGAAAATAAGGGTTTGAAGTTGCTGCTCTGTTTCTCCTTAAAGACCACCTGCAAAAAATAATGAATAATAAAACACAGAAGTGCTTTAAATAAGCTCTGTCTTGAGAAAACAACTTTCTTTTGCCCTAATTCCTCAAAATCCTAATTCAAGATTGTGTAATGAACTTAGACTTTGGTCTTCAACTTCAATTTTTGAAATTTCCAAAAAATTGACTAAGGCATGAGAAGTTGGGCGCCTTTTTTGAGGTATGCCATCTTTTTTCTAGACTTAGCCAATTTTTCTCCATTTTCAACTTCTGTTCAATTTTCAACCCTACTTTGACTCTGATTTCCGACTACCAGATTGATCCGGCGAACGAGCTGTACATTCCATTACGGAGCCTGATCAAATCTGACAATATGGTTCTGGAGACATCATCTGCTAAAAACTTCATTTGATCCTTTGAATTGTCGGGTGCCTATCCTTGAAAAGGGCGCCCATTTTCTCCAGAGTTAGTCAATTTCATGATCTTCAAACTTTGCTTGTCTTTTGATCTTCAGATGAATCCATGATTCTGGGTGTTGTATTGATCAAAATGATTGGCTAGCGGATTCACTGGACAGTTGAGATGATTCTAAAAGGGGTCCTCTGGATACCTCGTCTCTGGAAATTGACCTCTGGTGGCTCAAAACCCTAGGCGCCCCTCTTGAAGTATGGCGCCCATGGCTTCCAGAGATAGTTTTTATTTCGAGTTTTTCACTGTTGCTTCCAACTCTCTTTTCTCTCACTTTTCCTCCTCTATTCGCCTGGCGCTATTTGATGACTGCCTCCTCCGACAGACGTGCTGATGGTTGTGTTGGACAGCTGGATCTAGTTTGACGAAGTCATGTTGGAGAAGTCTTCTGCAAATTCTATCATTTGACTTCTCAAAATCTTGGGCGCCCTTCTTCTCCAGGGGTGCCCATGTCTACCAGTGTTAGAATATTTTCATCCTTTTTCACTTCAGAGTTCTAAACACCTCTCATCATGGCCCCTGTTTGATCTGACTTTGCCGACGGCTGATTGATCGTATGACTGCGCTGTCGGGCTCCCTGTCGAGCTGAGATAGATCTGACCAACATTGCCTGGGAGCTGCACTTCTGGTTTTATCATCTGATGCTTTAAAAAGATGGGCGCCTATTCTCCTCAGCGGCGCTCATGCTGAGCAGACTTAGAAACTTTTATGCAAATTTCAAAATCCTTCCTTGTTTGACGTGCCTTCTTTGTCTTTGATTGTTGAAACGAAAAAATTTCTAAGGCATGAAGGTTTGGTCGCCCTTCTTGACTGGAGGCACCTGGATTCACCAGAGTTAGGCAATTTTTTGCATTTTTCAACTTTTTCAAATTCTTCTCTCCTTTCTCTGTTTTTCCTGCATGTTCATTTTTTGACAACTTCTGCTTGATGCTTGAACATCTGATTCTGATACCTGGCAGCCGACTGACCTCCATTGATAACCTTGATTCTCCAGAAGAAGCTTCTGAAAAAGTAGAATAGACCCACTAGGGCAAAACTGATCTTTTTGTGATTCTGACTGCACCAGCCTGATGAGGAAGTATTTTAAACCAATCAAAATCAGTCTTAACCCTAGAAGACAAACTTTCTATTTTTAGAAATAGAAAATTTTGCAAGTATCCATTTCGAAAGAAACCCAGAAAAAGTTTCTATTTTTAGAAAACTGCTAAAATAGAAATTTTCCTAAATTTTAGGGTTGAAAAACTGAAATCTGGGTATGGTAGGTTTGATCATTTTGAACCGACCCAGATTGTCAAATTTTGAAAATTTCAAGGTTTTGACCCCCACGCAAGACATGCAAACCCCCATTTTGACCTTTTCTGATAGACTTAACAGTATCTTGACTCAATTCTTCAAAATGCCTAAGTGTAGCAAAAATTTTATTTTGGGGGTACAACACGCATCATACACAAAACCGTTGTGTAATTATAGATAAATTTGGTAATTGTTTGAGCCTTTTGCAATACCTCCTTAACCCATTCAAGTTTTCCAATGTCCTCTAGGGTTAGATCAAGGCAATGTGCTACACATGGAGTAAAAACTATAGAGGGGTATTTGTTTGTTAGGAGTCTCCTAGCAGCAACATTATCTGTAATAAATTGAACCACATTTTGTGGCCCTACATCTTTGACCACAAAGTCATACATCTCAAACAATGCAGCTGTAGATTTGATTGTGTTTGATGCATCCACAAATTTCAAAAAAATTGTGCCAATATCACAAGGCATGAGGAAGTTGATGAGTGTTCGATTCCTCCTATCTGTCCATCCATCTAACATTTTGGTGCAACCAATCTTTGCCCACTCTAGTCGATGTTGATCAAGAACATCATTAACATCCTGTACTACATCATTAAGCATAGCAACCCTCAATGACTCATAAGATGGGGCTTTGAACCCAAGACCTACAGCTACAATAGCATCCACCATACCTTGCCAGTATGGAGATTGGCAACATGGAATGGCAAGCTAGAATAGTACCAAAAATTTGCTATTGCCTTCTTTGCTTGTTCATGGATTGTCTTCCTCCATCCTCTACTCTCCAAAGAGGTTTGTGATCCTGGTGTGGTGAGAGGTGCAAAGAAAGAATTAATGTTTCCTCCACCTGTGTTTGGGCCATGTGTTGCAGAAGGTGTTGACCTAAATTCCTTGGAAAACACATGTGCACCATCTTCCCCATCGAAGAAATTCCTCCTATCTTCTATAGAATTAGAGTCTATTTCAATCCCGGTTCTTGTCTTTTTAGCTTTACCCTCAAAAATCCCTTCAAGAGCTTGTCTTACCTGATACGTGACATGCGCAAGGCATTTTGTACAAGTAATGGTGTTATTTCTTGGCTCCTTTGCCAAATGCGATTTGAAGCGATAAATGCCATCATTGATATCATTCAAACACCAATTGCATTAATTTTAGTCTAGTATTATACACACTGAACATTGATTCAACACCTTGTACAACATTGTTAACTTCTCGTATGTAACAAACAATAACATATTCACAGCACTCCATCATATGCACAGCAGCAAAAATAATTTGATGATATGGCTTCTTCACTTTATTTGGCTCTATCTAAGGGAAATGAAATTTGTTTGAAGACAAAGATCTGCAATATTTGATGTTGCTCATTCTATGAATATGGAATTATTTAATTGGATACTCTATGGCAAGGTCATATCATTTGACTGGCCGCTACCACAATAGTTGGTAATTGTTGTATAGAAACATAAGAAAATACTTATCTAATTTATCTTATACTTATGTAAGACAATCTATGGGTCTTTCTAGGCAGTCAAACAGTTTGTTGTCTTCAGCCATGCATGTAAGCTCTTGATTTTGAAATTAGTTTGGTTATTTAATAATTTCTAAGTTTTTCTTTTTTATCTTTTCTAATAATCTTATCTTCTTTTGTAGTTCATTGCCATTCCCAATGCATTCAATTGTACGATATTCTACATTGATGTCCTTATGAATTCAATGATTTCCTCCCATAAAATTTTCTTATTTTTGTTTGAGAAGGTTTACAGGAGAGAACTGTACACATAGAAAGTCAAGAAAATCCTTCAGAAACAAGTTCTCTCTACTAATGTTTTATTGTAAGGTGGTGTGTATACCTATTCCATTGAGCATTAGATTAGTGGATTAAATATGTCAAGTTGCAACATTAGCCAAATGCCAAATGCCAAATGCCAAATGCCATTCAAATTCGCTTGCCACTACTATGCTAGGCTATCTATTTTTTAGTATGATAGTCAAATCAGAATAAAAATGAAATATGCATTACCATTTTCAGAATGATAGCAGTGTGTGTCTTATTTTCTATATGCATTTGACTTGAACTATAATTTTATGGTTCTCTTTTAAAAATGCAATATATGTGTAATGTTATATGGATTGAGGAGGAAAATATATACCAATATATTAGTGATGTTGGTTGTTTTAAACAAACTTATGACAGCTGAATAAGTTTGCAGATTAAAAAATTACTATACATTTGGAAAATGTAAAAATAAAAAATGAGTTATTTTTGGTTTATAAGAAAAATATAGTTTCTGAATTAAAATGTTATAGAAATTAAATGGCATATATATATGTGGAAATATAGAGGATACTGTTATTCTTTATTTGTTATGTGGAAATAAAGTCAAATAGAAGGACTATAGTAAAATTTATATTTAGAAGAAGAAAAAAGAGAAGGATTTTACGGTGCTGGGATAGAAAAATATCATTTTTGTTTTAAATAGAAACCTTGCTGTTTTGTTTGACATAAAAGTAATTGTTCTATTTTAGAACCAGCATATAAGTCTCTTAAATCTATAAATAAAAGTCCAACAACAAGAAAAAAACAGCTTAAATTCCTCATTTCAAGATTTCTGTGAAACAATTTATATACAAACATTTAATTAAAAGTTTGAATAAAAATCAAAGAAACATTTATGAACCTTTTATCGTGAAGCAGCTAACGAATTCTTCTGTAAGCGCTTAGATTTTGTAAATGAAATAAAGATTTCTAGAATAAATAAATAGACTAAAGATCTTCCATTAAATAAATATTGGACTTGTCTGAAGTTCGATTAACTGTAAAAAAAATTGTTCTGGCAGTCAGCAAAAAATAATCGCCTACCTCTTGTAACACCTGTAGACTTCCACAAATCAGGAAAAAATGTCGATGGATGCCCTTTCTAATGTCCGTCGTCATGCCTCTAGTTCGCAGCCATGGTTGAAACAAATCACATGACTGCAACTTATAAGTTTTGGTGCACTTTTAGGGTTAGGTTTTGCAGGAGTGGGTGAGTGTAATGTCCCTTCCTTAGACAACTCAATCTATAACGGAGGTTGGCCTAATATTAGGGTTCTCGTAGGTCAGCAGCATGGTTAGGGGACCCAACCGAGGGTTGTGGAGTCTAGCTAGGAGCCTTACGAGCCTTTCAGTTTGGATTTCAGTTGATGAATCCAGAGATAAAGTGAAAATATTAAGGTTGTTTTAATGGAATAGTGAAAAGTGAATAGTAACTGAAAATCATAAGGTGAATAGTGAAAAGTGCCCCCATCCTAGCAACTCAAGTTGTTTTTAAAAAGTGGTATTTTTCTTTGGATGAGGAAAGACCCTCAAGAGGAATATTTTATTGATTTTTATTAAAAAGTCCATGAGAGGTTATAAAGCAATGTGTTGGGCTCCTTTTTGAGCATTCTACTCTCATTTTTACAAAACACTTTGCAGGTTTGAGCTCTGAAGAAGGGTTTCAACATTGCTTCAGCCTTCTGGGAACAAAAACTCTTAAAGGCTATCGTGGATTGGACAAAAACCCAGTTCACCTTTGGGGAGGGCCTACCTTGGGTCTTCATTTGGGCTTATTTGGATGAGTTTCAGATATATATATTTTGCAGATCTGAGTTTGCAGCAGTATTATATCAGCATATTTAATCAGGGTTTGATCGAGGTTTTTGCATACACAAGGCACTGCAGTTTGGGGACTGAATTGTTCATCATTGGAGCCATAGTGTGGAGTTTATATTGTTGCATGATAGTCAGTCCAAGTTCTTCAATATTTCAGTTTGTGATCAGTTGCATATCATAGAGTTCAATCCGATTTACTTGAGCTTTGTATGCAAGACAACTGTTTGTGTAATGTCCCCGATTTAGCCCTACGCTCTACAATTGGATTTAGCCTATTTTCATAAACTCGTAGGCTAAGCAGAATGGGAAATTAGGGTTTCCTATTTTTTAGGAGGTTTCAGATGCAGTTTTGGGGCTTGCATGTGTGTTTTTTTGACGCATGTCTAGTGGAGCTTTTTGGGTTTTTGAAGAGCTTTGGGATGAGGTAACATTCATGTTAAAATAATGACATGCAATTTTGACTGATACCTTGCATGTAGTAAAGGTTTCTGGGTTTTTCTAGGTTTTCAGAGATATCTAGGGTGGTGTGACATGCATCTGAATCTGACATCCTTTTCGAGCACTTACTATTTATAGTAAGTCATGTTGGTTGCCCGGTTTGTACTTAAAAGATATTTGGAAACACTTACTATTTATAGTAAGTCATGATACTGCTCAGTTGACGTACAGATGTGGTTTTGGCAAACTTACTATTTATAGCAATGCGCTATTTTTGGTAAGTATATTTATAGCAATATCACTCTAGCAACAACTCAATCTTTTGCAGTTCAGTGTGGCCAATCAGTTTGGTTTTTTGTTGAGTTGAAGTGAACTTACTATTTATTGCAGTGGCTATTTTTAGTAAATCTATTTTTGGCAGTATCATCATCTGCAGTTCAGCTCAGGTTATCATGCTATTTGTGGTAATCCTTCAGTTTCAGTATTGGCATTGATTTTGGTTATCTCCTTGGACTAAGTGTTATACTTAGTCAATTTCATGTTTTTAAGTTGTACCCCCACGCCTAGGAGTGATAACTTCATGTTGTTTTAAAGAGGGGACATTAAGGGGTCATGTTGAGCATTTAATGATTTAATAAATGCTTTATTGTTCCAAATTGAAATGGACGCCTAAAGGGAAGGGGAATAATGTTTTATTATTTCACAATAAAGTGAATGGTTAAAGGTGCGTCCCTTGGGAAGTTGAAGTGATTCGACTTCTTGGAATTCAAAGTGTTTCATTTGTCCATTGAAACTTATATATTGTTGCATTGTGGAGAGCTGATTATGTTATGTTTGGAAAAGCAAAGTTATGCTGCTGGTTTGAAATCCAAAATCCGGCTAAGGGAAAGCTTAGCAATTCTATTCCACTCTTCAAGCCTGAAACTACGGTTCCATAGATGATGGATTGAGAGTGTGCTTCATTCAGAAGTACATATTGAGCTTCATTGTTGGAGAAATTGATGTTATTTCCAGAATTTGTGTTTGCTGGTCTTTTCATGGCTGAAGGACATTTCTATTTACAGCTTTGGGAGTGAATTTATTTAGCTTGTGGGTATTGGTTCTATTGATTCCTATGCTAGAGGTGACCCCACTTGTGCATTTGCAGATTTAATTTTGGAGTTCCTGATTTTTAATGTCAAAATCACCCCTCAAGGAGGGTCGTACTTTTCTAAGTGGCATTGGGATTCGTGCCAAATTAATGTGAAGGATTTGATGTTGGTTTTTGATTGGTTCTTGGGCGCCATACTCTTAGAGATTATTCACAAAAGATTTCAGTCCAATCAGAGGTAATTTGATGAAGTTATGAGCATTTGATTGATTTTGCAGTTGCTGATAATTCATTTCCAGAATTGCAGATTTCTAAATCAGACTTATTTCAGTTTGTTTTTCCAGTCTTTCATCATCAATTCTTGTTGATAACTAACGTGGAATCATCCTATATATTGGTGCTTGAAATCATTGTAAAACTCTTGTAATTTGCAGCTCTTTCCTATTTGTAAAAGCCGATAACAGTAGTACTGTTTCAGTCTATTTAATTGCTGCTTATTTATGTTTAATTATCACATTGTAACCCCTGGATGGTTTACTGCCAGTGTGGAAAAAAAAACTTACTAATTCTCTCATTGTACCCACTAGAAAGTGGTGAATTCCCACTCATGAGTGGATGTCTGCCGCAACGGATGAATTGTTATCTGTAATTTCTCTCATGGTTGGTTATCCGCTTATTTTCTTTCAATTCAACAATTAGCACTCCACCATATGTAAGCACTTCGCCTGTTAAAGGATCTTGAGTGCACATTCTTGGTGTTGAGTTTAGACTCTCTCTTTCAGTTGTAATCTTTGTAACTATTGATTCAATAGATTCTAGGGATCCTCTGACCATATGCCTGCCCCTCCTCCTTAAGTGGTTTTAGGGTGAATTCTTGGTTAGAGTTCTTTTATGCAATGTTTTGGTTTAAGCTAACCTTAACCAGTAATTATCAAACTCGCTCCCTTTGTTGACTAGGCATTTAACGCCAGCATTAAATGAAGCTGGAAGCTGACTAGACTGACTGGTGGCATGTCAGCATGCAAGTATTCTTATTTCTAAATACATACCAACTCAAATCACCATATGTGAGTACATAAATAAGGGTGAGGCTATATATGGGGACAGGGCCCTTGATCATATACCCTAATTTCCTAGCACTTGTGTATAAATGACATTAAAAGGTCCTCATAAATGCATCAATCATCATATTTCTCTTGCTTGACCTGCACTGACTTCGAGGAAAGAAATAGGGATCTTTGGAGGGGACCATAAATGTGATGCCAGAGTTGACATCAAGACCAGAAATTTGACCAAGACTGATCTGGTTAAGTTTGACCATCCAATGACTAATGTTTTCTACTGTATTAAGCAAAATAATTGTTGTTTAACCAATTTTTTCAGCTTTAAGCAAAGATTCATGCTGTATTGATTATTTTGAACCAGTTATGATGAACATCTCTTGATATATTTTAAAAAATTAAAGACTTTAAAGACTTTAAATGATTATGAACCATGCTGCTATCAATCAGTTATGTCATAAATGTTATTTCCTAGTCAATAAATGAATTGGTATGGTTCTTTGTCCCCAAAAAGGAGCTCAAGCCTAACATGTTTCTTGTCTTAAGATAGGCCTGGTTCTAGCATGATCCTTCTCTGGAGATGGGGTTCAGTTCAAGTATAATCCTTAAATAAAGATGGGACCAAATTCTAATGAAATCCTCATCCCAAGACAAGGCTGAATTTCAAATATTTTCTATGTCTCAAGACAGGGCCCATTTCTAGTACATGATCGGACCTAATTCAAACATTTTATGTTTCCTTAAAATGAGGCCCAAATCATGATACGTAGACCTTGTTTAAGACAGACCACATCTTAGAGGGACCTAGCTCCATATTAAAAATTATTTATCTTTTGATAATTAGAAAAATATATATTTATTGAAAGGCAATTACAAACTGGATGTGTCTGGGAATAAAGAAACCAACAACAGATTAACACGGACTGGTAATACCTCACCGAAGATGTTATTTAGCTATCTGGAAGATATCTCAGGTCATCCAAGTGGTTAGGACAAAATTCTGAAAATCTATTTTTTAGTATTTTCTACATTTTTGTATTTTGTATTTTTGAGGCCCTCCGGAGTGAGATTTGGTGGTTTGAGCACTGAACCCTACTTACACTATGGTCCAACCTGGATTGCTTAGTTCAAAATCTAAGCTTTTCTATGCATATAAAAACTTTGAATTTTGACAAATGGGCTAGGAGTTATAACCCTGAGATGTACCAATACCAAAATTAAATAACTTCAACAAATATTTTTGGTTTTCTAATAATCTGGTCCTTCTCTGAAAGTCCATTTCAACTTCTAAGAAAGGCATGGGTAATTGACATGTGGTGATTTTTTAGTTCTCACCAAAAACCGTAATTTACTATTTAAGTAAGTTTTTTGTTTATTGTATTGTAAAGCTATATAATAGCTGAATTCAAAGCATGTATACAAAGTAGAAGGCATACATCTCTGCTATAGAGTTAGTTGAAATGAGAATCTAATCTGTTCAACTATTCAGGAATTGTCAAACTTGTTTTGTATGATTTTTGTTTAATTGCTGCCTATAATACATTAAGTTCCTCAACTAATATATTGTCCCCTGAATAACCATCTTAATTCAGATCATTAGCTGTCTGGTAGAAGTTAGAACATTCTCTGACTTGGACTCAACAATCCTTGCGTAATATATGTAACTATAAGAGGTATAGCTGAATATAATTATCTCCATGGACAGGGATCAGAAAAGGTTAGGCCCAAAGGAGAGGTTGAGGCCCTTCTGCTTAGAGGACTAGCTATCATCAGAGACCTGTTTGCCCCACTTTGTTGATTCTGAATTTTCCATTGTCTCTCTCCTTCCTTAATGGATATCATGTTGGTTTGAGGATATGAAGGGCAAAAGAGTGGACCAGCTTATCCTTGAATGTATATTCATATTGAATAGTACTATTGAATTGAATTATGGCTAAAATGTTACACAGAGTTTTGGTTAAACAGAGGAGATATAGATGGTAGAGTCCCAAATTAGTGATGTTTTCCACTGATAAATGCTATAACTTGTTGGATATGATTAATTACGGGATGTTTTTTTATAGTTTCCATTGAAACCAAGGAATAATCGCCTATTCTGCTTTTGTGTGCATGTCCCATGAGACAATCTATAACATAGTCATCTAGATTAATAGCACAAGATTCAAGAACATGCAATTTCAACATTCTACATGGAGAATTGGATGTTTTCTAGAACAATGAGTATCATGTTGACAGTCCAGCAGCAAAAGACATTTCTCTCATTAAGCATAAAATGGAGGTCTCTTGCATGAAAAGTTTGTTTCTCCAAAACTTAATATATCATACAAAATCATGGATAAGTATCATGGAAGAATTTTTCTCCCCTTTAATATTTAGTCATTGAAGCATACTTCTCATAATCGGTCAATGTGGAAAAGGATGTGCACAATAAAGACTTTAAAAGTAATAAAATAAGTCATTCAAGCAAATAAAAGACCTTGCAAGTATGGATTATTTGCCTAGATACAATCAAAAGTTACACTCCAACAAACAATTCAGAATCCAGATGGTCAGCCAAATAACTGGTCATCTAGATGAAAACTACTTCTACCAGGACCCTAAACAATCACCAACAACCAAAAGCAAACATATCACAGATTTGTACTTTAATTACAAATAAAAATCTTAGCCTTTTACCTTGCGATGAGAAATGGCTACAGTTGCCTTATACAGTGCTGTGGTTCCAGGGTAGACAGCCAAGACTTGTCTCCCATTTGGAAAGTCAGGTGTACTTGAAGGATCTGTGGGTTTTGGAAAAGGAATAATGCAAGATGGTTGCAACTTGTACTTCCTGAAATAATTTGTGACAATAAATATTAAGAATAATATGCTTGGGAAGATATTTATAACAGCACCAAAAAAGAACACAAGCAAGATACTTATATTATAAAAGGAAAAAATAAAATGTATTTTTCATTTTAGCAATAGCTATTGGAATCAGGAAATCCATAAAATTATCATGAATGAATCCATTCAAAAGCAATAGAAAACTAAGTTAAACATAATACCTTGGAACAAAGTGATAAAAAATATGGTATAATTTAAAAACCTCACATTTATTTTCTATCAGAACTCTTAAGGCATAAAACAATTCTCTCAAATTTCTGCAATGCTGCAGAGACAAACAACAAAATAAACACCTGATGTTTGAATAACGTCAAGCAATGTTTTACATCATGCTTAAACAACTATATACATGAACAAAAAATACCTGTGCTAGGACTTTGACACATTAGCTACAAGTAACCACGAATGACGACAAAGACCAGAAGTTACTTGGATATCTACTCAGTCCTCCTTGCAGACACAATATTAGAATGTACTACAATTGTGTGCACTTCATGAACTAGTTATTTCACTCCAAATATGAACCATCATCTTAACACACTTGATATAAACTTACATAAAAGCTGTCAACAATATTTCATGTTGATGTATAAATATACTAGCCAATATTGCTGCTAAAGATTCAAATGTAGACTTCTTTTCTGTTTGATCTCATTGCAATTGTCCCTTAAAGGCCTACTATATGATACACCTGAAATGAATTTGACCTTATTCCACACAAGCTGGTTGACATCTTGTGAATAAAACAATATTTTTCCTCATTGGACCATATTACATCTTTAGTCCCCCAATTATGCCAAATTGGTATTGTATCCCGAATCCTCTATATTATAGTAACCATTCCACCACCTATATTGCAAGAAACCACAAAGACATCATATGATCATAGATGAATATTGTAAAAAAAATGCAATCCTACCCAATACCAAGAGCATTGTAATAGTCATTTCCTCTGAGTTTAATTCAAGGAACACAGCTAGAGTCAATAAAGTTCATAAGAACATTTGTTAGAGGATCCTTAGCAAGAGTGCCCTCTAAGTCTCATCATGCATTTAACAAGCATGGACACCTCAAGCACTGGCCATCTCCTACCTCGAGCAAGTGACAAGAGGACTTTCTTGGGTGCCCTAAAG